>CM074953.1:18369516-18381528 GCA_037577455.1 Pangasius macronema | reverse complement strand
ATATATATATATATATATATATATATATATATATATATATATATATATATATATATTTGCTTGCCACTTTAAAAGGAAAACCTGTACACCTGCTCATTCATGCAAGACAATCATATAGCAGGAGGATGATGCATAAAATTATGCAGTAGCAAGAGCTTCAGTTAATGTTCACATCAAACACCAGAAGGAGGAAAAAAATTGATCTCAGTGACTTTGACCGTGGCATTTTTTAAGTTGTGATTTAAGTATTTCAGAAACAACACGTCAAACTTTGCAGCTACAGCTGGAGCGTACCACACTGACGTCCACTCCGGTTTGCCAAGAACAGGAATCTGAGGCTACATTGAGCAAAGGTTCATCCAAACTGGACCGGAAAGTACTGAAAAAAAAGTCACCTGGTCTGATGAATCCGAGATGTGTAGAACTTACGCTCAGAATTTGGTGTCCACTGGAGTCAATCCTTGGACTCGACCTGCATTTGGCCAACAGTTCAGGCTGGTGGTGGTGGTGGTGTAATGGTGTGGGGAATATTTTCTTGGTACACACTGTTCCCCTCAGTAGCAAGTTAGCTTTATTTGAATGGCACAGCCTATCTGGGTAATGTAGCTGATCATGTTCATCCCTTTTTGGCCACAATTCACCCATCTTATAATGGCTACTTGCAACTGATTCCATGATAACGAGTTTATTGTACTTCAGTGGCCTGCCTAGTTACCAGATCTGAATCTAGGAGAGCACCTTTGTGATGTGGTAGAATGGGAGATTTGCAGCATGAATGTGTAGCTTACAAATCTGCAGCAAATATGTGATGCAATCATGTCAACTTGGCAAAGGTGGGGTTCTACCCAGTATTAATATAGTGTTACTAATAAACCTTTGCTATTTTTGTAATTCTGTGTAAACTCTTGAGACTGTTTTGCGTGTGTTTGTGTGTGTGTGTGTGTGTGTGTGTGTGTGTGTGTGTGTGTGTGTGTGTGTGTGTGTGCGTGTGCAAAAATTCCAGGAAACCAGCAGTTTCTAAATTTACTCAAGCCAGTCCATTCTTTCCCAATTCCAATGTTTGATGTCTGGCGTAAACACTGACATGTTGCTACATGATTTTATGTGTTTCGTTGCTGCCACAGGAGTGATTAGATAATTGCATGAATGAACAGGTGTACAGTGTTCCTATTAAAATGAATGTGTGTATGTTTACACAGATTCTCTTAGTTTTGTTTTAGTTTTAATTGTGTATGTATGGCTGCCAGTGGAACTGGTTTCCTTGTATGTAGCAGGATGAACTCTGACGTGTATAGGGCTATATTATCTGCTCAGATTCAGCCAAATGCTCCAAAACTCATTGGACAGTGCTTCACAGTGCAGAAGGACAATGAGACAAAGCATACTTCAAAAGTAAGCCAAGATTTTTGTAGGGCAAAGAAGCTGAATTTTCTGCAATGGCCAAATCAATCATCTGACATCTGAATCCAACTGAGCATGCATTTCACTTGCTGAAGGCAAAATTGATGCCCCAAGAACAAGCAGGAGCTGAAGACAGCTGCATTACATCCCTGGCAGAGCATCACCAGGTATGAAACCTAGCATCTGGTGATGTGTATGGGTTCCAGACTTAAGGCAGCCATTGACTGCAAGATTTGCAACAAAGTATTAAAAATTACAATTTAAAATTATGATTTTTAGTTTGTCCAGTTACTTGGTCCCTTAAAAAAGAGGGTGGGGTGGGGGGCACATATAAAACGTTCTGTAATTCCTATACTGTTCATCTGATTTGGATGTATTTCCCTTAAATTAAAGTCTGTACTTTGAGGCCATATTCAGTATTTAATTTCAACTCCAATACACTGTGGTAGGCCTCTAAAATAACAATAACCTTTTCAATGTCCAAATGTATAAGGACCTGACTGTATAGTGTTTTGTGCATAATTCTGACGTTTTTGTTTTTATTCTTGCTGTTCCTAACAACCATTTGGGAGTGCCATGCCAAAAAATGTCTTATAGAAGCAATATAATTGTGTTTATATTTTGCCCTTGCCCTCCCACACAAACAGATGGATGATAGAACTAGTTTCAGGCATCTGCCGTGCATGACAGCAGATGAATTTGATTTCCTCTTGGATGCTGATTAACTGTTTTTCAGTGCCGTTCTTGCAGCTAGAAAGTTTCATGCTACGTCATTCATCACTGAGAAAATCACACGATTTGCTCGCAGGCTGGGAAAATTGCGTCACTGAACCATTCACACTAAACAATTGGTGGCCATGGGAGAATGCAGCAAGCAGTCGCTGAGACTGAAAATGAGTTGGCAACTGGGAAATCAGGGCTAAATTTGTGTAGTGTGCACTAGGCTTAATACAACTGCTGATGACGTAATATGGATGGAGGCTACACGTTGAAAAATATCAGCACAAATGGAGATCAAATCTAGGGGGACTTTCACTGTGTGTAATCACCTGACATTACTGTCATTATGAATCAAAATGTCATGTATGAATCTACTGCATTGGGCTTGTCAGACTTAGCCCCCAGTGTCACTTCATACCGTTCTGTGTATTTTTCTTATGACCCTTGGTGGTGCTGTTTCCTTTGGTTCCACAAAAGTCTGCTTGGAGACCTTTGTTAACTGCAAATGCTACAAATGAAACCTTATATTGATGTTTTTCCTGTCTGAAAGCTTGCCCGTCAATGCCAGCTGCCCGTCATCCTATTGTTTAGTTCATTAGCTAACCATAGCAAATGGTTACCCTTCAAGTCTGTTGTTTTCTTTATTTCCCAGAGTTATTATTAATGATACTTTTCAATATTTTTCGGAATAGTATTAGTTCATATGGAAATACAAAACAGCCAGTATTGCAGAAAAAAACATGTAAGCAGAATTCAGATGAGGTTTTGGTCTATGCCACGTCAAATTATACTACTGGGCAGAAAACTGAAGTATTCTCTCATTTTGGGAATGATACTGGGCAGATGACAACAGTAGCATTCCTCACTTGTCAGCACAGCCCCATTAAAACACAGAATACATCATACAGTAGACAACTTCAAAATCAATAATAAGATTTTAATTTAAAGATCCACAGTGTGTACAAAGATAATCCAAGACTGGATTATCCGTTACTGTAATTCTTTTTTTTTTTTAGCAGCAATGAAGGATGCTGTTTTTTTAAATCATAACAGCGAGGTGATTGACTAATTATTGATCTTTGTAGTGACTGCTGTATAAATAGCAATTACAGAATAAATATTTATATTTAAATTGTGGATTTAGCCACACTAAAGTTTCTGCTATCTCCCTGATAGGTCTGTTTTGTTTTTTCAGCCTAATGATGGCCTCCTTCATTTGCATCGACACCTCTTTGGACCGCATATTGAGAGTTCTCATGAACAGCTAACAAATGCAAATTCAACACTTGGAATCAACTTCAGACCTTTTATCTCCTTAATTTGCTCTGAAATAATGAGGAAACAGGCCACACCTGGCCATGAAACTGATTATCAGTCAATTGTCCACTGACTTTTGAGCCTGTGAAAATGGAGGGACTCTGTAAAAAGAAAAATGAATGTAATTCCTAAACGATTAATGCAATATTTTTGTTAAACCCCTTGAATTAAAGCTGAAAGTCTGCACTTCAATCACAGCTTGATTGCTTCATTTCAAATCCATTGTGGTGGTGTACAGAGGCAAAATTCTGAAAACCGTGTCACTGTCCAAATACTTATGGATCCGACTGTATGTATAATCTTGTATGTATGTATAATCTGTATGTATAATCTTCTCATATAATGTCGATAAGTTCATTTCAATTGCAGGTTATAGCACTACAAATTATGAAAAAGTTCAACAAGGGTAAATACTTATAGTATACAAACCACTGTATGTTTAAAAAAAAAACTCCTTCCAAGTCAGCCCAACAGCTCTGAATTACTATTACAGACTTGCCAGGACGATAGCAGGTCAGAAGTGTTTTTTTATATATTTTAATTAAACAAAGTTAGTTTGGGAAGCGTTAGTTGGAGATACCTTGTCAACCACCACACCATCTGGCCAGACTGTAGATGCAGATGTTGTCTGTCATGATGGTCTATGTGCAGGATCTGGCACTTTATTGCACACTGTTACCTGACGTCAAACATCTCCCAAGCTTCTTCACTCCTGTGCATTTAATCATCTATTGCTGGTATCTACTCTTGTCCAGGGGAACACGGAGGTTGAAACCTAGGACACACTGAAATTAAACTAGGTCTGTTAAGTATTGTTATACATGGAACTGGTTCTGCTCGCAGAGTTTTGGGGATATTTGTCCCTTCACATGTGAAGTACTTAGTCAGTTTGAATCAAACCCTGGGGTGTTTCCCCCTCTGGTATGGCTTGACTGTGCAGGTGTGAACAGTGCAATTGCACTCAAGTATAATTGGTCTGAGACAATAAGGTAGTTTTAGACCACTTCCAATCACACACTGGTCCAGCTCGATATCATACAAGATTTGTGTTGTCCTCACAATGTCTTCCACTGCAAAGCTAGACAGCTAGCTAACAACTAGCTCCCGTCCTCCAATAAAGACTGAAATTAGACTTTTCTCTTTCTTTACAGAAATTGTTTTAGTATTTTTTGGTTTAATTTAGTTTAGCTTATTTGTAAAACTAAAAATACAAACAGAAAAATACACAGAGTGAAAATTACTGAAATAAATAAATTAGATTCCATCAAACAACCTAACATATTCATACAAAACTGGTTGGGATTGACAATAAACTACATTTGAATTTACAAATCTTGCCCAAGGCTTAAACATGACAAGAAAAAGGTACTGGAACACAAAGGAAATTGCTTTCTCTATCACTGATTCAACTGATTCAATTTACTATAAAGGAAAATTATGCAGTTATTCGAGTACAACCAGTAGATGGCAGCAGACAAAAAGAGAAATAATAAAAAGGTTTAGCTGTACAAGGACACGCTAGAAAGGCATGACAAGCTTCCTGAAGCAACATTAAAAAAAAAAGACTGTATTCTGGATATTAAATTTTTAATTAGATTTTATTTGTATAATGCTTTTAACAATAGAGATTTTCACAAAGCAGCTTTACAGAAATTCAGATTTTGATCTAAATCCCTAATGAGCAACCAAGAGGTGACAGTGGCAAGGAATATCTCCCTGAGATAACATGAAGAAGAAACTGTGAAAGGAACTAGACTTAGGGAGGAACACACCCTCTTCTGGGTGACTCTGGATGGTGGGATAATGATCATTAAAATAAACATTCATACAAAGAAAAGGCAAACAGTATTAAATGTGTTGAAAGATGCAGAGTGGTCAATACAATCATGCTGTGAATATGAGTCCTGGGATGAGTATGGTGTAGTATTTATGGTCATAGCAGAAGTTCATAGGAAGTGCTAGACTCTAGGGTATTCAGTTAAGATTATCTGAAGCAAGAAGGTGATATGTGTTTTAGCTGTCCACTTGTGATCAGATCACTCAAGACAAATCACTCAAAACAGGGTGTGTAATATACAAAATATACAGGCTAAACATGTAAAAAGACCTTTCGGTAATGTTGCCAATTTATTGTAGCAATATGGGTTTTCACCACTACAGCTAGTAACTGCAATGGAAGGCTTAGTGAGATATGCCACATTTTCATATTGTCTGAACTGTGGTTGTTTGCTCCAAAGAGAATACTCTTGTAGTGGTACTGGTAGATTCTCCCTGAAGTTCAAAAAAAGCAACTTGGCCATTGTGTCTGGAAATTCTCTGTGGCTCAGTGAAACAACTTGCAGAATATTACATTTGTTATTTTATTTTTATTCCAAATTACATGTCTTACTAAAGTAAACAAATACTGATTATGAGCCAGGTTATCCAGATATTTGAATACCCATGTCCATCCATAAGGGTGATATGGCCCTGGGGTGTAGGTGGATCTATAATTAAGACCATGGTAGATGTGGTATGGGTAGTATTTCTGTTTCTCCCTAGAGGCAGTGCGAATCACCTGCATACCTTCTAACAAAGTCATGAAGTGGCATATGATGCAGTATTTGCAAATAAATAGTGTTGTCATTTATTGCAGCTTTCCTTTTTTTTCTCATCCTGTACACATATTGAACCACATTTACACCATATGGAGCTATCTCCTTAACAAGCTTCGTAACAGCTTCATATAATTTCTGATAAAATGCTACAGACCTGCTAGTTGGCTTTTCATCATTGTCAGTATTGCTAGCCTTAATTGCTGTTCACTATTTGGTTCTACAAATATCTCTGCGTTGTTGCTCAGTAGTAGCATTTATCTTTCATTCTCCTTGTGGGGTTGGGCTTCGTCCCCCCTTCACTTCCTCTAAGCTTTCTCTTGCCAATCTGTGAACTGTAAATATGTGCCACTAGCAAGGTTGACTCATGCTTTCACTACTGAGCTTGCTAAGTTAGCTGGGCTCCATCTGGTGTTCCTCCGACCTCTGCAGTTGGTTTCCACATCCCCCCACTGTCTGACCAGCAAGGGGGCCTATGGCAACATACCATTATCATGTTTTAGTGGTTTCCCACTAAAGTTGGTAGGAGTTGGTTTTTCCACCATAGCCACTCATTCCCTTACTGTAGACTGAGTGATTAAACAATCCGTGCTGCAAGATTTGCTCTTTTCCAGCCAGTCTCTGAATCCCCTGGAAGCCAAATGCATGCAATTCATGACTTGTCTGGCCTTAGTAAAAGCTGCTATATATCTGCATCTTACATTCATGTGGCAAACTGCTTAGCACTAAGTACAGGTCCCATTATGAGGACCATGAGACACTTTCTGCACATTTAGGAAAAATTTTTTACTATTTTTTTTTTGTGCTCCCAGTGGCAACCTGTCCCCTGTTACATACACTTTTCAGGTAGAACCAGAAAGAGAAACTTCTATGCCCAGTGCAGGTAAACTCTGAAAAGTTGCAGGCACAGAGGGCCTTTCAGGAACATTAACATCAACCGTATGTTTACCAGAATATGTCTATTAAATCACTGCTTATATAGTCTGTTACATGTGCCGCAGTGTCATCCACAGCAGCAGTGGCAGAAATTCATATTCATATCTCTAAAATATCTCTCTTCTTCTCGGTGTTGTTCCATGAACATAATGTACAGTTAATGAAATTAAAATTTTTTTTTTTACAGCTGGCAGTTACAAAGCTTGCAAGTTAATTACAATTACAAAAACATCATAACCTATGTGTGTTATATATATAAAATATATATACGAATGTATTGTGTGTTATGCTTATGTATTATTAACCAGATGACTGAAATGCCTTCTGGTTAAAATTAAATTTACTGACATATTTAAATTAAAAACTTGCACATATTGTATATGTATACTTTTATAAATACTTCAAATATGTATACATATTTTGGCAGTATTTCACATGTACTGTATACCGCATGTGTGAGTGTTTAATACATATACTGCCAGTGTATAAATTAATCTTTTTTGTACAAAATAGTGTGGGTATAATGGAGTATGCAGGTATTGGCTATAGAATTCTAGGCTGCAGAGCTGAAAATTGTGTCTATCTGTCTGTCTGTCTATACATCTATTCATCTGTATGTGAAGGTCTGATGAATGTATCAATCTCTAGCTCATAAATTCACTACTAACAGAGATAACCCTATTCAAGGTGATTAAGCAATGAAAAACCACATAGTATACAAAGGCAATCTCTCATCATTCCAGTTAAAACTTAAAGTGCTTATGTTTTACTCATATTGTTCTCATCAGTGTAAATGGGCCGAGGAGATGGCTAATGTATTTTAATGCTCAAGAAAGAACTGCATTTATGGGTGCCACTTTTTCCTCCGTCTCTGCAATCTAATACATCACTTGTGTAAATTTGAACAATGTCACTGATATCAGTAATAAAATACATATGTGAGTTATTATTGGGCTTCATATTAGTGATCATAGTGCATATGCGAAAACAAGGCATAGGATTGCTGCATTATATTTTTTTGGTATCTTCGTGACCATTGGTGCAGGTGGCAACGTGGCGCAGAGCAGTGAAATGTAAAAAAGGTTTAGACGTTGGGTTTAGACGTACACATTACGCCCTCTATCGTCCACAATCAGCTCCTTCATATCGATTTTAGTGGTAGAAGTAAACATGGGTGACAGCACATAAAACTTCTCAGTACAGGACATGATGCAAGATCAGTCCATCCAACAAATACATAGAGAGGTATGTTACAGTAGGCTTGCAGTACATAAACCCCTAATTACAAAGGGGAGTGTTTGAGAGTTCAGTGGTGCAAAAACCACAGACACTGGTCTACAGAGATGTGGAAAAAAAAAAGTGATATGGTCAGATGACTCATCCTCCACCATATTTCTCAACAAGTGGGAAAGTGCATGTGTGGTGTACACCAAGGGAACAGGATAGGCCTGATATGTAGAGTAGATATGAATGAATATATTGTAGAAAAGATTCCCTCTAATGCGATGATAATATTATAGATTCAAAGGAACTCTCAAATGCATTTAGCAGTGTGTAAGGGGTAATATTATCATCTTGAGATATGGATATATCCCAGTACACCGTAAAATGCACTTGGTCCTGTAAGGACCCGATATTTCTTGGCTGTTATAAAATCATGAAAGTCATGCAGACAATATGACTCCAAAGAGTTACATAATGTTATAGTTTCGACTTGGATGACTTTTATTTGTATAGATCTGTCAACTGTAACTGCATCAACTGCCTCACGCTGCACTGAATAATACACAGGTCCCTTTTACACTACTGCTAATTAGCATTCAGCATAATATGGATGACATGCTGCCTTTGCCACTGTGATTTACTCAGAGTATTTTTTGGAATTGTTAATTAGTTTCTCACGTTATGTACTCTCCAAAGGTATTTATATGTGGTATTTCCTTTATTATGTGTACCAGCCCAATAGCTACATAGTGTAAAGCAAACTTTTATATAGCATAAAAAATCATAGCAGTTTTGATACTTAAGGGGGACCTGATTTCTAACACCATGTTCCACAATCACACTAAAATAGTAATCATATTATTCAGCCTAAATCTGACGATATAGGTACACTTCTACATACACCTGCTCTCGTCAAATGAACCAGTTTAATATGACGGTGTAGAAGAAGCCCAGTCAGTGTCAAAGGGCATTCTGCTGTACAGAATCATGTGGAATCTTATTGAACAGTGCCCTCTAGTGGTTAATGGTGCCCATGAGCTATCTTCTGTTCTTGAGTCAAATGAAATCACAACTTTGTGATGATTATACAATAATCTGCAATTAAAAGTGCATTGACTAATAACTATCTCTTTATCAAGTCTCTTTCTCTCTCTCATTGTTAAATTGGAAAAAGTACTTGTTTCCTTTTCATGACTGTGCTAAAATATTTCTTTTAAAATACTGTTTTTGACCACCATGTTTAGATGTTTATAAATTGTCCATTTGGGAAATGTAATAGTAGGCCTTATGGAAAAAAAACAACAAAAAACTGAATTTAATGCCTTGTGCAATTGTCTGTATAAGTATCTTTGGTTTTTCTTTCATTTGCAGTTTTCAAGTAGGAGTATATCAATATTCTGTCATGTTACTGTAAGCAAAGATGATGGTTTTATTTGATTTATGGGAAAACTTAATTCAGGACCAGGATTTGGTCAATGAAAAAGGTTTAATCCTTTCCTGTTCTGCCACTCCCAAGTGCAAAATTGGGCCTGACCAAGGCCAAAGAGTCCATTTTGACCAAAAGCAAATAAATCCTGTGAAAGGAATGAGGACATCTGACCAGAATATAGCATTTCTAAAAATCTACTCTCATCTTTTTTTTTTAATGTTACTTTACTTGGAATAAGAATAGTTCAGACTGAATTTGAATCTAACACTTTAAGAAGACTCATAACATGTAGAGCCTACATATTCATGTAAACTGGGGAAAAATCACCCCAAATGTGAATATATAGTGTCTATTGTTCTATAAAGTAACAGAGACTTTTAATAGAGCATTAGATAAAATTATATCAAAGCTAACTAAGAATGTGTGAAAATTATGAAAGGCAAGACTGATTTAATTGAATTTTGTACGAATGACACTTTAAGAAAATATGCATCTAAACTAAACTGAACTAAACTGAATCCTAGCCCAAATATTGACCATTGACAAGTATTCATGAAAGTTGGCTTGTGCAAATCACTCTAAATTTGCAGGTATGTGGTACAGTTTTAAGTGCAGTGTGATCATCTGTTAATCCAACAAATGAACCAAGAGCAAAAAAAAAAAAAACCCCTGCTTGCTCAACAGGGTCAAATGTAACTCTGTGGCTAAGAAGTCTGAGCTTATGCAGCACTTAATGACATTCACACATGAATGTGGTCTAATTGTTTATAAATCCTCTACAACGTCATGTAAACTGAAACAGATCGGTGAAATCATCATGTATTATGGTGAGTTGAAAACCATGTCAAAGCCTCAAAGCATTTGTGTTTGAAAAATAGCATTTTACTGACAGGTCTGAAAATGTCATTGTAATCCACGTTGACAATGAAGTCATGGTCTCATCTAGTCTGATTGAAGACGAACACCTAAATCTTCCTCTCTCTCTCTCTCTCTCTCTCTCTCTCTCTCTCTCTGTGCAAACTCTGTAAAAACACTTTTAAAACTGTGCCTGTGCAGTTGTCACTTAGATCATGGTGGCATGTCAGCAGACTGCCCAAAAGAGTCACACAGACAGGGAAACATTACCATCAAAATGAGAATGCTGCCCTTTCCATCACATCAGAATAAGTACACAAATACAAGACAGTAAGCACTGGTTTTGCTGCCTCGGGCTGAGACACCTTACATTTTCTGAGTTGGTTCCATGAGCCATAAGACCATAAGACATAAGATGTTTTGGTTCTGGGTTTGCTTTTGGCCTTATTTTTGATTTAACATTGGCATTTAAAGAACTTAATTCCAGGCTAATTCTTAGAGCCTTCCCTGCCACCCTGTGATCTGTTCCTCTTGAAAAAAGTCAGACGTAAACAGAAAGCCCGCATGCACCTAAACTTTCCCATGCTCACCAATTATGCTTAGTTTTCATTACTGAAGCATGCCAGTGTGTTGCTTTCTTAATGCATGCACAATAAATGCTGGTGACCTTTCACATCATATGCAGGTACGGAATGGCTCATGTCAGATGATGATAATAGGCTGCACTTAAATTCATGTCACTTGTATATTTAAAAACCTGCTAAACAAAACTCAAATGTCTGCACCTTGTCTGTATATGCAGGGTTGTTTTAACAATGCTTTCCTCAAATTGCTACTTTGTGTGAGGTTACATTTTATAAAAAAAAACATTGTAAGTGCCTAAGTTTAGCTGACAGAGCCTGCAACGGACAACGTGCAGAATATTTTACTACTAACCAACAGTGATATGGTGCTTCAGAGTATCCACTTTGTGGGCCAAAATAATGATGTAGAGGATTCAACAAGCCATGTACAGACTAGAATCCTCAAGTGCCATGCTCATGAAATGTAATAACCTAGGATTTTAGTCCTATATGACAGACATAAAAATATTCTTAAATCAGAACTATGTACTTTAACAAAAAAAAACAACAACAACAAAAAAAAAACACTGGACTGAGTAATGAAACTCAGTACAGTGAGTCCTTGACAAATATTTTGATGGTATTCCATAAAGTGGACTCACTATAACAATGCAAACACTCTTTTACCATTGAACTGCACTTGTAGATAAAGATTCAGTATGTATTAAGCTCTGAGTAATAGTGTGACTAAACCCTGGCAACACCGAATAACTTTAATAATAATATTAATATTTACACCAGATGGCTTGTCAAACCACAGGTTGACTGATAAGGTTAGGGAAAATCAGATTAATAGTGATTTTTCTTTGCTGTTTTGGATTTATCTGAAAAGCAACATATAGTCAGGTCCATAAATATTGGGACATCAACACAATTCTAACATTTTTGGCTCTATACACCACCACAATGGATT
>CM074953.1:18323737-18369416 GCA_037577455.1 Pangasius macronema | reverse complement strand
GTTCACCTGATTTGGATGTAAATACCCTCAAATTAAAGCTGACAGTCTGTAGTTAAAGCACATCTCATTCATTTCATTTGAAATCCATTGTGGTGGTGTATAGAGCCAAAATTGTTAGAATTGTGTCGATGTCCCAATATTTATGGACCTGACTGTATATGGCACCGAAAAGACCATCTACATTTACAAATGATTCAAAGGTGATGATGGAGCATAACCCTGCCAAACTAAATGTCTATATATGTAAAAACCTGTTCCAGGATTAATGAGAGTATAATACATTAAGGACAATAACATAAATTTGGCATTGTCATAAACTCACTCAAAATTAACAATATACAAGAGATCCACTTCTACTTATGAACTTTCTACTTCTGATCTCTGCCGCTTTGTGTTATCATAGATCTTCAACAAAATACAGGATCTGATCATACCTGTGGAGTCAACTCCAGAATTATTGGAACCCTTCCTGAAAATGAGCAAAAACGAATATACACTCACCAGCCCCTTTAATCACAGAAACTGGACTTTTGAAGACTGGATAAAGACTAGTGAACATTTTTTCCAATCTTCACATGGCCTTTTTCTGTGAGCATGTGCCCACTGTAGACTCAAGTTCCTGTTCTTTGTTAACAGGAGTGGAATTCCTAACAGGAGTGGAATGTAATCTTCTGCTGTTGTAACCCATCTGCCTCAAGGTTCAAATACTTCATAATGAATGAATAGAAGTCTGTTTTATTTAAAGGGAGTATCTGATTTGAAACAGGTGTGTTGTATAAGTAATTGGTGACTGTGATCTCTTACTGTATGTCCCACATAATGACACCAGCAAAACAAGATTCTGGAATGACTGGTTCTATGGTCTCCTCTCTGGGACATGCTGTGTGGATGTGAGGAACTGCCTTGAGGTTTATGGATCCAGGACTATAGGAAATGGTGGATTAAAACCATGAGAAGAACAGGCCCATCTAGCTTGTTGGGGGTTAATTGTTTGGCAGTTTTAAGATACTCTAGGTTCTTGTGGTCTGTGTAGATGACAAATGGATGTTCTGCTCCTTCCAGCCATTGGCACCACTCCACCAAACCCAACTTCACTACCTGCTTCCAATGTCATGGTTATAATCTGTTGGAGAAACTTTTCTGGGAAAAGAAGACGATGTGGTGAAGCCTGGGTATGACCCCTGTTTCTGCTTCTGAGAAAGTATGGCTCCCACTCTGGTTTCTGAAGCATCAACTTCCATGATGAAGGGACATGAGGGATTTGGATTTTTCAAAATAGGAGCCATGGTGAAAGCCACCTTGAGCTTGTGAAAGGCTTGGTCTGCTTGAGAATTCTAGGTGAGCATCATGGACCATTTGTTAGTAAAGAGGTGAGGGGTATTGGAATGGAGCTAAAACTTTGAATGAATTCAAAGAGAATCTTTGGGGTTTTTTCATGGTTTGTGGGACAGGCCTGATAGCACCTCGCTGACAGCACTAATTTTGGATTGGTCCATCACCCATGCTAAGGACATAGTCCAGGAGCATGATTTTGGGTATGTGGAGCTCACATTTTTCTCCTTTTACATACAGCTGCTGTTCAAATAGTCTGGCCATTACTCATTTAACATGGTTCACTTAACTTTCCATGAATGAGGAATAGACCAGAATATCATCAGTGTAGGTTATGAGGATTAGGCATTAGCAACAAAATACAAGCATCTCCTAGTTGTTCTAGAGTGGCAGTATATAATGATATTTGATTGTTACCTGATTCAAACTTTGATAAACAGTACAAGAGCAGAGTCCTCCTCCTTTCTGCACAAAGAAGAATCCAGCTGAGACAGGAGAGCTAGATGGATAGATATACCCTTGTTTAAGGGCTTCAGGGCTATGCTCCTCCTTGGCTTTGTTCTCGGCAGCCAATAGGAGACAGACCCATGATTGAGGCAAAGTAGAATCTGAGAGAAGATCACGGCACAGTCATATAGTCTGTGAGGGGGAGGCCACAGGCTTTGGTTTTGCTACATACTTATTTTGAAGGTAACATCTAAAATGTTTTCATTGTGACATAAAGGTTAATTAAACAAACAAAAAAAAAAACCCCCAGACATCTGTTGGTTGCATAAGTATTAACACGCTGGATCAATAGTTGGTAGAACCACCTGCAATTATGGCTGCAAATCTTCTTGGATGTGTCTATCAGCTTTGTACATCTGGATCTGATATTTTTGCCCATTCTTCTTGGCAGAATTACTCAAGCTCTGTCAGATTGGACTGGAGAACATTGTTGAACAGTAATTTTCAAATCTTGCCACAGATTTTCAATCAAACTGAGGTCCGGGCTTTGACTGGAGCATTTTTAACACATTCAGGTGTTTTGAACCATTCGATTTAGATTTAGAACCATTCGAATATAGCTTTGGGAGTATACATAGGATCGCTGTCCTGTTGGAAGGTGAACTTCCAACTGAGTCTCCAGTCTTCTGCAGACTGAAACTACTTTGCCTTCAATCCTGACCACTTTCTCAATCCCTGCTGATAAAAAGCATCTCCACAACATGAGGCTACCACCACCATGCTGAACTGTGGTGCTGGTGTTCTCAGGTAATAAGCAGTGAGCACAATGTGTTATGCCAAATGAAGCGCATTATAACAAGGCCAAAAAGTAAAATTTTGGTCAGATTTTCATCAGTCCAGAGGACTATTTTCCATGTGTTTGCTGAGGCTCAAACATGAGATTTCATATGACTTTTTCAATAATGGCTTTCTTCTCGCCACCCTTCCATAAACCACAGTCATGTGAAGTGTCTAAGTTATGGCTGTCCTGTGAACAGATTTTTCCATCTGAGGTGTAGATCTCTCCAGCACCTTCAGGGTTACCCTTGGACTCTTACTTGCTTCTCTGACTAATGCCATATTTTTGGTCACTGACTTTTGGTGGACAGCCTCTTCTAGGCAGAGTTGTAACTGTGTATTGTGAAATGATATTCTTTCCATTTTTTAATCATGGATATAATGGTGCCTTGCTAGATATTCAAGGTTTGGGATATTATTTTATAACTATACCCTGACCGATACCTTTCCAGAACTTTTTCCTGGAATTGTTTTGATGGCCTTCAAAATGATGTTTATTTAGGTATGTTCTCTAACAAACTCAAAGAGACTTCAAAGAGAAGGTGTATTTATATTGAGATTATGACACTTTAATTACACGCAACTTTACTCCATGAAACTAATTATGCAACTTCTGATGGCAACTGATTGCACTAATTTGGGGGTTTCATTGCAACCGGGGTCAATACTTATGCAATAATGTTTTATTTCTAAATAATTTTGCAAATTATATTGATTCCTACCCAATATTATGGGCTATTGTGGTTAGATTTATGACATATAATTAAGTTACAATTAAGTCAAATCACTATAAGTTAACATACAATGGAATTACCTAATTTCTGGGGGGGGGGGGCAGTAGTTATGACATCCTATACACACAAACAGCAAAATACCAAAAACATTTCTTATGATGATGTGGACATGTCCCCACTACCAGGGGGATTTTCAATATATTCAGTGTCTCAGTGGGCTAAAATAAAGTTTGTATTTGCAAAAGGTCCAGTTCAAACAGCCACAGATGTATGCTAGGTGTGTGAATGAGTTTGTGAGTGATTGTGGGTGGAAGAGAGAGAGAGAGAGAGAGAGAGAGAGAGAGAGAATCAGTTTCCTGTAAGCAGGCCCCTCCTTCGAAAAAGCACACTTTAGTCATTGCACTCATGTACCAACTCAGTGAACTCCACATGGCAAACTGCATGTTCCTGTATATAAAGAAAATATGAATGCAAAGGGTGGGAAGTAGTTACCAAAAAATCAATATTTACTCTTCTCTTTTTTCTGTCACATGTGGGTGCCTTGTACTTGTTAACTTTACTTCCATCTTGAGTTGCGTAGTTACAGTCAACTCCAATGTAATTATACTTTTCTACTCAAAGAAAAGAGGAGATACTATTTACCTTTCTTCTAACAAAAATGTTCTTGTAAGAAACCTCTGTTAAGTAATAGTATTTTCTTTCAAAAATGTGGCAAAAGTATTGACACCCTTAAAGACTGTTAAGTGCAAATTAAGTGTGATTGTTGAAAAACAAAGACAGATGGTTGTTGACATGCACATGTAATGGATATAAAAAGTAAGCCATTAAAATTACATCACAATTTTAGAATTGCGCAATTTAGTTTGATTTTTGAGTTTTTTGAGTTCAAGTTTCTGAATTGCCTATTAGATACCACCCCCATAAAGACAAGCTGTTTGGGTTGTTATTATCTGTTTGAGAGCAACCCACAATATACAGGGCCTGAACTTTCCCAACTGCCATTGGCACTACAATTAGAATTGTGTTCTGGTCACCTGAGACCAAAATTAAGGTTTTTGTTCATGAAAACCCAAATATGCCAAGCATGTTAGACAAATATTGGGGTCTGTATACAAAGAAAGCGTACCTGATACCCTCTGTGAAATATTTTGGTGAATCATTGGTGCTTTGGGGCATTTTTGTGGCTGGTGGTACATGGGTTCATGGATTCTGCTCAATAGCAGGATATGTCAGGGTTTTAATATGTGGTCATAGAGGAAACAGCATAATTACCCCCAAAATATATAGAAATGATCAAAGGAATTTTGGCGGTAGTACAAAATCAAACTTTAGCCATGGATTTGAACCCTATTGAAAATCTATAGTCTGTATAAATGAGAACATCCACATGTGCAAATGTAGGAATATAAATTAGCTTGAAATGCTCTGCATGGAGGGGTCATCCAAGATCCCTTTACAAGTATTGTTTTATATTACAGGAAGACAGTGCTGTTATTCTTTCCATGGGAAGCTTTATCAAATATTAATAATTATACTCTGTCTCCATAGGTTCAATCACAAAATATCACTCATTGCATATATTGTTTTATTTTGTATATTCATTTTTGCTCATTTACATGAAGGGTGAAAATAATTTGGTAGACTGTATTGTCATGAACTCCTGCAAAATCAACAAAGAAATGTTTGTGAGTCAGCCGTATGCATACAGTGTGCATCAGTCATGAGACTGCAAAGTATTGTCATTTATTTTGTTAAACCCTTCTTCTTATTATTGTTTTGTGGTTAGCTTTATTGTATTTTTCCTTTTGTGTTATTGGAGTAACTGGGATGTTTTATCTCTAACCGGGAATAGAGTCTGTCTGGTATAGATGTGATAATGTCGACCATACAGCCTTAAAACTGATATAGCTCTTAAATTCTTTAAAGCTCATTACTGGGACAGGCAACAAATTAAAGAAGGCGAAGTCTTTATTTGCCACATATACATTACAGCACAATAAAATTCTCTTATTCATATATCCCAGCTTGTTAGGAAGCTGGGGTTAGACATGATACAGTGCCCCTGGAGCAGAGAAGGTCAATGGCCCAACAGCGGCAGCTTTGTGGTGCTGGGGCTTGAACCTCTCACTTTCTAATCAGTAACTCTGAGCCTTAACCATTGAGCCACCAAAGCCCTAGAGTTTACCACTGCCCTAGGTGCAAACAACATAAACTGTCTTGACGTGTTGGACTCCATGAGGCGCCTGAACAGCATCACTGTGCTTTGTAATAGATTCTATGGAACTGTCCTGGAGAGATGAACATTCTTTTAAAAGTATACCCTCAAATTGGTCTTTTGATGATAATGGTAGTGAGTGCTGTCTAACATATCACTCCATCACTCCAGCTCCCATAGGTGTTCAAAGTGTAAAGTGGTCGCTATTAAAAGCCTTAGCATACTGTAATTGTGAGGGAACTATTCTCATCATTAAGAAGGTGTATGGAAAAACTCATTTCCAATCCAAATTTCATCTCTTCATTTGAAATCATAGTGCTCTGATGTAGTATTTTAAACACTGAATTTCATTCTTTTCCAGCAACTGCTTTATCCTGCTCAGGGTTACAGTGGATACACACTGGATAGGATACACACACACACACACACACACACACACACACACACACACACATTTGCATACTAATTCACACCTACGGACAATTTAGAGTCAACAAGCCACCTACCAGCAGGCTTTTGGGAGGTGGGGGAAACCAGAGCACTCCCGAATGGCGCAACAGAAAAGCACTGACCTTATTGTCCAGTGATCGTGAATTCAAATCCCAACAATGCCATAGTTATCTGTGGCTGGAAGCCAAAGGAGCACAACTGACCATGCTGTCTGGGAGGGAGGGATGGCATACTCTCTCTTTCCTGTCAATTACAATGACACTAACCAATAGTGGGTGCCTGTGGGCTCATGTATGCTGAAGAGGGCAGATAGAGCGTTCCTTCAAGTGTGTTACACTGCCTTGTGATGCAGCATGAAACAGCAGTTTGAAGAGATGTGGATGGCTGGCTATTTGGTTAAAGGACTGTTGACCCTAAATGCATGTGAGTTTTAATTGGTTGTATTAATTTGATTTCTTTCTTTCTCTAGCCTCCATTAATATATGTGTATGTTTAGCAGCAGCTGGTTTTTAATGTAGTGAGTCTGCTAAAAGGATGGGTCTCTAGTTTACTGGCTTGAAACTCAATCCAGCCATTGAGCTCTTATCTCCAATACCCTAGCATTCTCATGGCCCATGGCCTCCCACTGTGCATCACACAGAGTACTGGGATCTTTCATAAACAGCAGTTTTGCAGTACTGTCACCATGTCACTGGCACAGGAACAGGTCAGGAGGAAAATGAAATCCCTTTACTCAGAGATAAAGAGGTACAGTAGAGTTTAACTTTGAAGCCACAGAACTGTTCTAATCAATCTTAGTGGTTTCTGGCAAAGCATCACAAGCCCTGTTTGAGAAGGGTAAATCGAAGCAGACATGAGCCATGTCTGGGGTTGCTTGGGAATTTAAAAGGCACATACATGACAAGTTAACTCTTTGCTCAAAGGAGTGTGAGCCATATCTGAAATGGCAAATGCAAATTAGCATTTGTTTTTATGTATGCTTTTATGTGAGTAATCTAAGCTCATGTATTCATGATGTGCCACTGACTTTCTGCTGGAAAGACCAGATGCACCATTTACATCTGGATCAGCCAGATGAGGAGGAATAGCAGATACAGCTAAGATGCATTTGGAATACGTCGACAGAATTTCGGTGTCATTACGTACCGTTATTTGTTACCCTGTACTGACCGGTTTTTAGTGTAGGCGGGTGTTAGCTTTAAAAACTCTTTGTTGCAGGCTGAGCATTGCCGTCTATATCTAAATTACATTTTCATCTAGTCTGTGAGGCACAAACAAACAAGCAAACAAACAAACAAACAAACAAACAAGAAAAAAAAGCCAAGATGCATACGGGACCATATTTCAGAAACTGATTTGACACCAATTTCCTTTCTTCTTGAGCAAAGATGTCTCTTTTATAACATTAACTGACAATACATTGATTAAAGAGTAATTTATATTTCTAAAAAATACTGCAATCAAAATCACTAAATACTTTAGGTCAAAACAGAGAGAGGTTTTCACTGGTGGATGTGGGAAGGAGTGAATGGTTGATTACCGACTTTACCGCTTAGAGACTTTAATTCACGAATTCGAAATTCCGAGGGATGTAGTACTACATTCTCCAAACCAGGTGGGGGTCTCCAGGCCCTGTAGCATGTGTGGCAGACCCAGATGTCTCTTCTTGGTTTGGCATGCTTGATAAATTCATTCCTCTTGCCTGGTGTGGATGCCGTTCCAGCTGAACTAACTTCCACACAAACACAGCTATCCCAGTGGCCTTTCTTATTCAGCTGTTGGTCAAGACTACTAAATAATATTTAACCTGATAGGAAGACATATCTACTATAACTCAACCAAAGAACTGTAGTGACTACATTGTATTTATCATGTGACGTATCAGTAAAATGATTTTATTATTCATATTACATTATATTATATTATGCAAGAGTAGAAGCACATACAGTGGTTATAAACTATGAGTTGGGTTGTGTATTTGTATTTGTGTTTCAGTGACAAATACAAAATTTGTGTTTGTATCTGGTGAAGGCTGAATTGTTGAATATTTTAGGTGCCCATACAGATCACGTAAATAAATTACAGACTCAGTATGCCCTAATGGCTTAGTTCTACAGTTATCATCTCTTCATCTTTAAGGAAATGTTTGTCAGGTGCTTTTTTTAAAAAAAATATTAACAGGATTAGTCTTGAAAAGACATTCAGTCCGGGGGGGAAAAAAAAAACATCTGAAGACTATCTGCAAACATGTATACACAAGTATGACGTGATCTGGTATGGTATAAAAGTACACAAAACTAACACATGCCCTGACAATAGTGCTCTATAAAAAGTCACTCATGTTTGAAGAGTTTAATTAAAGCAAATGAGAAAATCCCCACCCTTTGTCCACAGGGACAAACAATACCATCTTTTTACAGGAACACTTCAAAAAACGTGTCTGTTTAAGTCCCTTGTGGAATTTTATACTGACATTTAGTCATACCAACAACCATCTGGTATTAGTAGCCTTATTTTGAAGGTTTTTTAAAAAGAATTATAAAGAATGGTATTTAGAACAAAGGCCCTTTGTTCTTCAGTTTTTTTACATCGACAGTGTCTCATTGACTGAGATGAGTGACATGCAATAAATAGAAGACATTGGATTTTTATTCTGAGCATCCATGTGTTTATATTGATGATTTTATTGACTTCTTTATCAGGAAGAACGATTCCTTTTGATTATCAACTGACACTATTAAGTCTAGGGACAAGCCTCGAGAATCTGATGTATTCATTAAAAGGAAATAAATATTAAAATAAAATAAAAACAAATGTGCACATGGTGTATTCAAATATGACATCATGTTTATACAAAGGTTTAGCAAAAGTAGGTTACAGTAAATGCAGCTACATAGCTATTTTTTTAGCTGGTTGAGTTGATGAAGTAATGGTGTGGTGTATTAAACTGCTTCTTTAATACAGGTTGCTGTGGTTGAAAGTCAGACACGCACAGCCGATTGTCTTTAAAGAGCCGAACGAATGGAAAACATTCACGAAGCCATCTCACATACTCCCTTACTAAAGGCGCATATGGGCATGTCTCTCTTCTCAGAGCAAACTCACACTACGGAGTTACGTCATGTTCGCATCTTAAAAAGCTTTCGTACAATAATATTCATAAATGTAACCCATTTATGTGATTTCACTGCTGTTAGAAATGTGTGCATACCAGTCAATGTCAGATATGGAAAGGCATTACCACCTCTGTAATAAGAAATTTAAGAAAAACAAACATGATTTGCCAAGCATGAAGAAATGTATATTTCCTGTGCTGTCTATAATATAAAAATTGAGAAATGGCAAGTAATAATATCATTTTAATAGTATTCTTATCACAATAGACCTTTGTCGTTCTCTGAGATTATACTGTATGTAACTGTTAGTTGGAAAACTTTAATTGTTACTAATTGGTTAATTGTTATCATATTGTTAAGAATATTTCTGTAAAACTCTGAACTCCCAACTTTTAATTCATTCATTCATTCATTCATTCATTCATTCATTTGTACGTTTGTCTTCATTAACTGCTTTATCCTGGTCAGGGTCACAGTAGACCCAGAGCTGATCCTGCAGAAAGCAAGAGAATTCACCCTGGAAGGAATGCCAGTCCATCACAGGGCACCAGGAACACATATATTCCCACATTCATTCACATCTAAGGGCAATTTAGTGTAGCCAAACCACATACCTGTTTTTAGGAGGTGGGGGAAAACCAATGTGAACCTGGGGAGGACATGCGTAACTCCGCACAGTCAGTAACCTGAGCTCAGATTTTGAACCATGGACCCTGAAACTGTGAGGCAGCAATGCAGCCCGCTGTGCCACCGTGCCACCCATCTATTATTCAGTTATTCAGTAATTACTATGAACTTTTCTGTAACTACAATGAAACTAACAGAAAAGATATGAGTTTGAGAGATTAATGTATCTGAATCCACACAGAGGTCCTGGAGGTTTATTCTATTTTTCGAAAGGTGGTATATGATTTGCACTGCACAAAGCTTTCACTGCCATCATAAACACAGACATTTATAAAGACAAGCAATTACTTCATTAAGCAGGCTGTGACCATGGAACTCGTGCTACTTGTCCTGCTCTCACAGCTTGTGTAAACTCTTTCTCCCACAATTTTTGACGGTTTATCCTTCAACATGATACACTAGAACTATAGAGCACACAGAATACATTTGCTATGCAACAGTCTATTCAGTTGCTTCATGAAACTAGGCTTATAGAATTCTAGAAAAACTAGAATTAGTTTAAATAGAAAGGCTTAAAACTAAAATGGCTTTGTTATGTAAGGAATAAAACATGGCAGGGCATGCTGTTATAGGGGAAAAACTAATGGTTGGTGTATTACCACCTCCAAGGTTGATTATTATCATATAACAGCATATCCTGATGTATTCCTCTTATACCACAGCAATTTGCCAGTGTTTACAGTTTTGTGTCCGTTAAAGAACAACATCTCATACTTTTTTCTAACCATTTATAGTTACATGTCAATGTAGTGCAACATCAGTAAAAGAAGCTAGTTCCTTACCTTACAGCAGCTATTAACAATCATTCCCTTCCCTTCTTTTGAAGTTACTTACGACCAATAATGCAGCTTGTTACAGAGAAACTGTACAAATCCATCCTTAGACTTTTTCATGGTGAAAAACATAAAGAATTAGTTTTACTTCTCGCCTTTACTGTCATGGTTGCCCCTTTTGTTTTACTGTTTTCATGGCGATGAACACTATGTGCTTGTGCTTCCCTTTGCATTCTCGGCCTGTCTCCGCCCCAGTCTTGTCAATGGTTTGTTACCAGATTGTGCTCACCTGTTCCGTGTTAGTCATTGATTAGCTTGTCTATGCGTGTGTGTGTGTGTGTGTGTGTGTGTGTGTGTGTGTGTGTGTACAGGATATATATATATATACATATATACACACACACACCTTGTTGTTGTTGCAAAGTCGTACTGTGCTTTTGTACTATTAAGTCCAAGCCTTGTTTCCTTTGTTACAATGTACTTCCTGGGGTTGACTCTAGGTCCCATTCCTCATTACATTATGGATTGCACTGTATTAAGCCTGTCTGCCTGCATTCTAACCTTTCCTGTGCACTCTGAATTTGATTGTTGGATTTGCTCAAATAAAAGCACTACAGTGTAAACACTTGCATCCTGCCACACTCTCTACACACCTCATGTTACAGTTACAAAGTGCTGACACTGAAGAGTCCTTCCAGTAAATAAATAATGTGGTATATCTGCCTTATAAGTCCAGTTTGAATTAGATGTTAATATTAAAATGGTAACAAATGAATGCTTTAATATGGTGAGTTGCCTTGCAGCTGGCACTAATGTTAGAGCCACCTATTTACAGAAAATTAATCAACATCTTCTGACCAATCAGATTAGATCATTTAAGATATAGATACAGGTATAAAGTACATTAACTACTTTGTAGAAGTTATTGTTTCATAAGTTATGCAGTCAACTTTACACTGTAAAACATTTACTGTAAATTTTACAGTAATTGACTGGAAGCAGAGTTGAGAATAAAGTACTTTAAATTGTAAAACATATTTACAGTAAAGTACTGTAATATCTTACATATTATTTTTTAAAGTGACTCACAGTTCAGACAGTATACAACTGAGCAGAAGGTTAAGGGTCTTGCTCAAGGGTCCAGCCTTTGGTGGTCCTGGGATTTGAGTGCATGACCTTCTGATCTGTAAGACAAAGCCTTAACCACTGAGTGATAACTACCTAAACTAGTTTTTATTGATCCACCACAACTAGCTAAACTAACTTTCGTTGATTCAACCACCTCCATCCCTGCTGAAAAAAAAAAAAAAATAGAAACCATCACAGAAATTGTAATAGTTTCCATTACAAATACCAATACAAACCATAAACTAACTGTACTGGTATCCACTAGACATAACAGGGACTCACAGGGACCATTACAGTTTCCATTAAAACCAATACAATTCCCATTATAACCATTAAAACCATTACAATTTCTGTGAGGGTTTCTATTTTTTTTTCACTGAGTTAACTCACACCAAATGATGAATTTCAGTGCTTTACTAAACCAGTTTTTTCTAGCATGTAAAGTTAACCTCAAACAGGGTTTGTATTTACCTAAGATTTTCACTTTTGATTACAGTATCCTGTAAAAATAACAACAGTATTTTGCTGTAAGATAAATACTAAAATAAATTTGCAGCCATTTTTAGAGTGAAGGCTACCAACTGTGTAGTCGTGAGCCATTTGTGGTTTAAATATTAGGTGCAAAACAACAACAACAACAACAGCACGTGCAGCTGATGAAGTTTGTCCAGCGCATACAACAGCGGCGAACATGAACCATGTGGGCGTGGCTTGAGACACCTGCCTTCGCCTACCTGCCGACAGGCGGAAAGAGCGTCAGATGTCGTCAGGACACCGAGAGCAGCCGTCGATGCGCTGTGGAACCTGATAGCCTCCACCTTCGGCATTCCGCCGGGAGGGAGAGGAGGAGAGAACTCGAGGAGAGAACTTGAGAAGCAGGTTCACCTGACGAGGAGAGTACAAACACAACTCTGGTCCGCTTTTGAAACAAAGAGCGCGACGGAGGGAAACGGTAGCTTTGACCACTACGACAAGGGCTAGCGTCTCAATTTGCCCTTGTGTGTACAGTACATGTATGTGTGTGTGTGCGTGCGTGCGCGCGCGTGAGTGCGTGCGCGCGCGTGTGTTCTACTCCAAACAAAAGACTGCATAGCATCTATTAGCTTAATTTTAACTTTCACTATGGGTGTCGGATTCCCGGAGGCTTTAAAGGAACTCGGAGCACCTTGTCGGCCAGACAGATACAGTTGCTTCACCTGTAGCTACACGCTGAAGTGAAGTGCCAATGTGAGAGGAGTTTGTTGAGTTAATGGCCCGGGCACAGCGCTTTTTAACACCATGCCCAGATCCCTAACACAGTGGATGATTAAAGTGCTGCTCTGTTTCGCCATCGTTTATTTGCGACTCGGGTGAGTTCTTTATGAGCACTTTATACAGTGCGCATTTTTCGGTCATGCTTAGGTCACAGGTCATATAGGTTGTTTACTAAGTAGTACAGCATAACCTACAAGCAGACAACATAACCTACATAACCTTATGTTGCGCCTGAGCATTAGTTTGTTGACACTGTGGTAAAAATACAGGTTGTTTCAGTGACTCTAACCACAGTTTAACACGGTGTAGCACCTGTAACCGGTATTAGTACATTTCTGAACTGCTTTGCATACATTGCATACACTTCTGGGCAAAAAAACAAAACAAAACAAAAAACAGGCCAATTACAAAATGGCAAATATGAAGCTTTTAATGGTCTTAACAATGAATGATTGGTCAGGAAATGAGCAAGAATGAAATAAATGCACTCCTGAGAGCTCATGTGAAGCCATTTGCTCGTTTACTTTTGCTGTTTGGGGAAAAGCTAGAAACAGGGAAATTCACTTATATAGTCTACTTATACGCAAAGGTAAAATTATGATAATGACTGAAATGTTTGATGTAAAATTCGAACTAACACACGTCTGGGTGTACAGAATCTTCATCTATCTTCTGGGATGTTTTTTAGTTAAAAGATTAGTGATTATTTGGTTCTCTGCCGTACCTGATGCAGCCCATTAATAGCCACAAGGCTTAAACATTTAAAGAAATCAAAGGGAAAAGCTCACATACTAACTTCCTTTATCTATTTGTTTCATTCCTGCTCATTTCCTGACCAATGATTTGCTGTTAAGACCATTAAAAGCTTCATATTTTGCCATTTTGTTCTTGGCCCTTTTTTCTAGTTGTCAGAAGCATGTTTAGGCCAAACTGCCAAACATGTTATGTGGATCATCTGTACATTCTCCTTCTCTCTCTCTCTCTCTGTCTCTCTCTCTCTCTCTCATACACTTTTCCTAACCCTCATTAATAACGGCATGGCTCGAGCTGTATTTCCACATTCCTTCACTCACACGCAGCAGCGCTGTGCGTTTTGCAATCACCTCACCTGTAGTCTCTGAGAATGTATGACTGTAGAGAACTGAGTCGCTTAATAAAACAGTCATAATAGGAGTAAGGAAACTACACACGTTTTTTTTTTTACAGAAGTTACAAGCATGTACCTGTTATTAGTTGAGGTATGCCATAATTACATCCTGCTTAAAATGCTCTGCTCTAGACCATATGCAGTACTGTGTAAAAGTTTTAGGCACGCTACATTCTTTTGTATTAACTTTTCTTTTTAAAGTCTTCTGCATTAGTGTGTCACTAGAAAAGACCCAACATTCATTCTAAACTAAATAAATAAATGCATAAACAACGAAACAAACAAATACATGTTGGGCTACAGAGACAGGTTTTTTGCATGCCTTTAAAGAAAGGAGGATATTAAGTAACAGACCGCTTTTCAGATAACATTGAGATTGAGGCGGTCTGGAATTACCTGCAGAAACATAAGCAAGTGAGACAGTCAAAGTCTACAAAGAGCTACGGCAAGCTCTTCAAGATGCTTGAAATAACTTACCAGCCAGTTTCCTTAAAACTACACCACGGTGTACCTAAGAGGACTGGCGCAATTTTAAGGGTGGTCACAATGAATATTTATTTAATGTAGTTTTCACTAATCACTGCTGATTGATATGTAGAAAGGTTTCATTTAATTATGTTAAAAAGCATCATTGCTTCATGGATTTTAATTGCATGTGCCTGAGCCTTTTTTTTTGCCCAGTACTTTAAAACAACGCATTTGAGAATCTATCTGATCTATTTATGCATCATTATTACTAGTGTCATTATCCATGTGTACCTCATCCCTGAAGAGAATAAAGACCTGCATGATGTCTAGTGTTTTAGCAGGTAAGTTATATGCAGAGATGAGCCGAGAAAACCCTATCAGACATCTCCGATTTATCAGGCCAAACCTGTTTGCTTCCCTCGGGCCCTCAGCAGCTAGTAAAGAACCCACCACGATTGTAGCGCTCTTCTGCGATACATGACAGCAGGTGATGACAGACAGGCTTTCAGGTGCTTGTGCAGACAGATAACTTCATTCAGCCTGGGAGTAACAGTAGACTATAGTCTACTCCCATCCTAGAGACCCCCTACCCTGTTTCATGTTTTTTTTTTATCCCTAACATTTAGTTAATCAGTGTGTTATCAAGATCTTTGAGTTGGATTAGGTAGGTTGGCATGAACTTTAGAGCGTAGGGTAATGCTAAAACTGATAATCCAACCATTTAAACCTGCTTTTTGGTGAGATAGGGGCACTGGGCATACCTGTTGTAGACGTTGACGTGTAAACAAATAGAGCATAGGAGTGAAGCATGCCAGAGCATAGCCAAAATCAGAGTGAAGCTGATGTTCACGGCAGGCATCCACGATCTATTGAAACTGGACTCAGGGTTGCCCCTTTTGTCAGAAGTAAAGTGGGCGGACAGCCGCGCATCTACCCAATGGCAGCCCCCGAATCTGGAGAGAGAAACAGAGAGAGAGAGAGAGAGAGAGAGAGAGAGAGAGAGAGAGAGAGAGAGAGAGAGAGAGAGAGAGACGCTTTTTTCCCTGCCATCCGAAAATCCTTAAAACCATCATCGTTCCAGTTTGGCAGCCACATGGTAACAGCCTCGCCCGCAGAGACATGACACACTCGCTCTCCGCGCTCGCCGCTGCTGCTGCTGCTGTTGCGCCGCGTAAAAAGCTCGCGTTGTTCCACGAAGCAGCTCCAAACTGCGGACGGACAGCTTAACGCTCGACCCGGAGGATAGCAGGAGATCGCCTTTCCTTCAGTCGGTCTGCAAGCGGCACTTCGCTCAATGTCACCATGATCGTGTTCTCGTCGCGCACTGTGCTGCTGTCAGTCTACTACCCTCAGATCTTCCTCATCCTCACCAGCGGCAGCTACCTGTAAGTGCGAGCATCAGAGCACAACTGCTGATTTAGACCACAGAAACTCCGCTTCACCACACTGGCTCTCTCACTGCATTACTCCTTTAAAAGCAGGATTCTGACTGCAACTTATGTTAAACTCTCTCAGCTAAACGCGCAGCACCAATGCGCACGACTCGAAATGATTGCGTCTGAAAATAGTTCGAGTTGCCCTTAGACATAAACGCTCAAAATCAATAAAACACGGTTTATGGGTTTGTGTATCTCGTAATCAGGTTCACGCGCTCAATTAAAGGAGGCTATATTTCCAGCAAGCCTCTGATGCCTGTTAGAATAAAGCAGTCGACTAATCTCTAATCATATACTCGTATAAAACGTCTGAAAATTGTAAGTCTGTGCAATTTCGTCACTAACTTCTGCAAGGCACTGTTGTAAAGTTGATAACGTGATCCGAAGAAGAATAGATCTCATTCGGCCACTGAGTGGCAGAAATGTTCAGGGAGATTGAGACGCCAAGGGCTGCTGTTTCGCACAGGTGCTGTCTCATTTACCTAGGCTTCCTGCAAAGAGGACATGTGAAACTGCTATAGCTATACCCTAGTGGGACCTCACCTGAAACAGAGAGATGTAGAAACATCTTTATATATATATATATATATATATATATATATATATATATAACAGTATGGTCTTTTATGCAGTCACCTGTTGGTTCCTGATTGTCCCACAAATCACTGATTTTTAAAAATCGCCTTGGGTAACTGTCAAACTGAACTCTTACATGTGAAAGCCGGATATCCCAAATCCGAGGTTTAAATAGATGTGGCTTTTGGTCCCAGTGGCCCAATATAGCCTCGGTCTGCACATTACCAAGCGACTTGTCATTGTTTGTTTTTGCAATTTGAATCTTCTTTATTCAACATATAGTAAATTATAGTAAATTCTATTTTAAAATTTTGGTTCACTAGAGTAAAAAGTCTACAGGTTGCACTATATGATAACATAACAATAATAATAGTAATAAAACATTAACAGCAGCATAAAAAGCAATAAACCCAACGATATTAATAATAATAGAATAATAGTTGATTAATAGTAGAATTATAGAACAATATTGCAACTTAATAATAATAATAATAATAATAATAATAATAATAATAATAATAATAATGTGTTAGTCAATATTGTGCAGTTTTCTTTTTACTACTGAAACCACCTTCATGTCAGTCCAAGTTTGGTATTGTTTATGCACCAGGCCTCCCATGGTACTCACAGTCATGTTTTAACATAAAATGAATATAATCATCAATATAATCATCAACAGATTTACAAATTCATTTTAATCAAATGGAAACATTTTTTTTCTTCCAGCTCCCTTTGTGCAAAAGTAAACTGTAGGAACTGCGAGAGGTTGTGAGGTTGAGATCTGAGAGTTTCCCGTAAGCATCTGGTGCCAGCCAGTTCACATGGGTAGTTCTGAGGTTGTTTTAGTCAGATTTGTTTTAAGTGGACACTGAACTGCATGATATCTTAAGCCAAGCACAAAGAGACCATTTATTTTCCCTTGTTTAAATGTAGAATGCATTTACTTGTCTGCAGGATTATTTATTTATCATTTACCCGAAAGTCCTGCTCATGTTGAAATCTTTCTCATGGTACATGTTTGAGTTATTTCGCTATATTTTCCATCAACCACAATTCCATCGACCACAATTCCATCAACCAATGCATGGGTTATATGTAATGGTTCTCCAATTAAATTAATGTTTTTACATTCTGTTTATAGAACTACCAGAAAAGTGTGTGTGCTTTCTACCAGGAAAGATCCTCGATCTTTTGCTCTTTTCCTTTCGCCATGAAGCCCACGAGTCTATTAATCCCTTCAGTACCGCCGAGCCTGTACTAACTCAGTGTCACGTAGCGTCGTCTAACTTCCACCTTTGCTGGTCTGTGAAAACCACTGTAACTGAATGGCAGAGGTGGTGAGCGTTACGCTGTGTACACACACAAGGGTTTCCTGAAAGCCTCACCACCAGACCATGACACGATCAACAAACAGTGTTGACTCCATGCAATGGTAGGGTGACATCACCACAGACCTGCCAGCCAGTGATTGTCTCTTGCCCCCGCTTTATTCCTCTTCCTCGTCATAACCTGGCCTGAGGTAGAAAGTTTATATTCAGCTTGTTAAACCAAAATCACCACTAAGCAGACATGTCAGTCAGGGCATTATACTTGCTGGAAAGCTGGCGTGCCATTATACATAGCCTTTAGTGGACACCACATAAACAATACGATGGAATGGTTCACTAGAATAAAGTGAAGCTTGTTCCACAATAATGTGAATTTAATTTCTGCACAATTTAGGAAAGCGTATTTACAAATGAGGTTTAAAAGGGACTATAGCAGTGTCCACTGTTACAGAGTGAACTTTTTGCAGTTTGAAAGGACATATGCAGTCCTGCACTTTTTGAACAAGATGTTTGTGTTTTTCCAAAAGTACAAGAACTTCAATGAACATTTATACAAATTTAAGTACAAAGTTGCACATAAGAAGAAGTGAACAATTACCATATTATCTATACAGTATATTGAGCAGAGGAAGATAAGTGTTAGTTTCTCTCAAGGTGTCTTCCAAATGTACTGTGTAATTCTTTTCCCACTCTGTTTGTCTCATTTGGTTGGCTCATTAGGAGTCTGCATTTTCGGACAATAACTGTATAGCGACAAGCATTTTGATGTGTAATTGTCAAAATCTGAATTGTTTAATTATTTTTGGAAGAAATACTACTTAAAATAAGGTTGAAATGTTTTCACACTTTTTTTCTGCTATAACACACTTAGTCACATTAAATCTGGAACCTCTGGTGGTAACTCCAGGGAACCTTGGGTAGTTACAAAGGTGTCTTAATATGACATAACATCATAGCCAGTGTCTGGACTAGTGTGAGAATTTCATTCAGTTTCTCCTACTCATGTTTCTCAGCGACAGGAATCATCATGCTGAAGTATGATGCTTACAGAATGGGGTTCAGAAATTTGCATTTGTGCCGCATGGTAGGTCTAGAAAATGTGGAAAAGAAAAAGAAAAACGTTAAAAAAGGAAAACATTTTTGGGGCTAGAGAGATGGGGTAGAATATAGGGTGTTATTTTTAGTTAGTGGCCAAAAAAATATATTTTTATTAGTTGTTATTTTTATTATTTATTTTTTATTAGTGGTACTTTGGCATGTCTTTTTCCCTGAAGTCAATATTCAGTACGGGCAGTTACAACTTAAACTGAAAATACAAGGATACAAATAAAACTCCTTTGAAGGGAAGTGCTTGGTCTGGCGGATGGCTTGGGGCAGGAGTAAGTGTCCACTGACTCATTCATGATGTGGTCCACACTAGACAGGTCATAACCCCATAACAGCTGTATTTCTTTCTTTTATGCAGTTTGTGCAATTTCCTGCTAATATATGTCTTAGGGTTCTACTGCTGCAACACCTTAAACTTTTCCTTAAGAGTTTCAGTTGTACATATACTCTACCTGCTTCCATTTGCAGTCCAAAACACATGGATTTGATTCTCTGCAGAGACGAGAGATGTATCCCAATCTTGGAGCGTAGGACACGTTTGTTGGTTCCTCATCTCCGTCTTCATTGCACATGTGGTTTTGCATTTAAGAATAATTCTTAAGCCTTTGTGGACATGGAAATGCAACTAAAGTAGGCTCAAGCCAACCATATCCAATTTCCAATGAACATTCCCTCCCTTTTTTCCCCACTTTCATGTGTTTTGAAAGGGAATCCATAAGTTGTAAGTGCCCTACCCCCACCCCCTCCGCTCTTTTTTTTTTTTTTTCTTTTTGCTGACACACAGCTTGCATGCTGCAGCCTGCCCTGCTTGTGGTGGAGTCCTCAGTGGTCGACGTCATACTTCAAAGCTGGCATGTGCTTCCATGGGTTTTTATGGCCCTTGTGTCTGATATGTTTGAAAGACATATATCTGCATGGGTTAGATGGTTGTAAACAAAAGGGCTAGGTTGTTTAACGCTGCTTTTTCACAAGCACAAACTATGCCCAAAATACCCAATGCCTATTTGGGAATGATTGTCAGGACCGGATCAACAGAAGAACAGAACACCGAGTAGAGCGCCGATTCCTGAATATGCCGCTTGAGAATCGTGTAACGTGATCAAATAGAACAGTTTGCTGAGCTTTTCAGGCACCTTACTATAAACTGTTCTTCATTACCTGTTACATAAGCTGCTTTTGGAATGGAGCTTGATAAATGTTTACTGTTTACTGTAGTTATTGTTAAAAAGAAAAGAATATATGAAATGATATATTGACCATGCACATTTTACATGTTTGAAAAGACAACAGATTTTGATCTGTGGTACCTTTAAACGTCAACGAATGGTGCGTGAATCTCCCATGAACTCTTATTTGTGTCATACCATCTCTGTTTTGTAAACACTGTGAGATCCCAAATTAAAAGGAATAACATTTATGGTGACTTCAGGGTCAAGATGTGAACCACTTCTAAATTTGAGAAGTAGAAATTACAAATCGTGTCGTAGCCTGCGGCATGCCTGGCGTTGGTTAGGTCTGGAAACAATTCCAGCTATGTTACCTAACAATTAGTGTACCAACCCAACGTACTTTATCAGGGACTTGTGCCAAACCATTGTGGACAGACCTCATCCACAAGCAAATAAACAAAATCTCATTTTCTGCTCTGACCATTCTGACATGCATTGTCAAATGTTTGTCCTTCATACCTTCTAAAATATATAGTGTAATTTCTCTTTTCCAGGAGATTGTGATGAGTGGCTATAAATAAACCCTGTTCTTGCATTATGTCTCTACTGTCCCTTTATTAACGTCTGCTAAAATGCTATAAAATATAGGATAGTTCATGATCTTGATATTGAATTGAATTAAAGATATTGAATTAAATAATTACAGTAAAATATTTTTAGTATTTCATGCGGTGCAGTGGCCTGTATGGGGCAGTGTGAATTGTGTTGCTTCAGTGTAACATTTTGTAAAATACATACCTTTATTTTAGATTTTGCACTTCTNTACGTATCAGTTTGCTTCTCTACCCTAATTAACTGTGTCTCTGCTTCTCTTCTCCCTTTAAGGGCCCTTTCCTCTGTGGTGGCCCTGGGTGCCAACATCATCTGCAATAAGATTCCAGGCCTGGCTCCTCGCCAGCGGGCCATCTGCCAAAGTCGCCCTGACGCCATCATTGTAATAGGCGAGGGGGCTCAGCTGGGCATCAATGAGTGTCAGTACCAGTTCCGCTACGGCCGTTGGAATTGCTCGGCCCTGGGAGAGCGCACTGTCTTTGGCCAGGAACTCCGAGTAGGTCAGTCTGTGCTAAGGGCTATTTTTGGTACACTCTGAGAAAGAAAAAGGTCAGTTGGAGATCTCATTTGATGTAATTAGAAGAATCTCTGGTGATTGTATAAATCATTCTTTGCAGCTTTATTGACGTATTGTTATTTTGATAAGGACTGATAACAATGGGCTTTCAGCAATCCATTTTAAGCCTTCTTTTTTTTTTTTAAACAACTATGTTTTGTGCGCATTTGGCGAACGTTCTAATTGAGGGCCATATCCTGTCAAAGAGACACGGAAACACATTGAGCTTCACTAGGATGAGAAACATTTGCAAGCTTTACATGCATTACATGATGCTGTCAAAGCTGTTGAAGGCTTAGTTGTTGTAACTTGTAAGAGAAAGATTATATCAATATTTTGAGAGCCAGCTTTCACATAATGCAAACTTTATTCATGCTCTAAACAAACCAATAAGCCTGCTACTAGAACTTTACCTTCTTACAAAACCACATGTGTAAGTTGGCTGGTATAGTACCGCATTTCACGCAGCCACCGCACATCCAATCACGCAACCACAGGCCTAATCACTTATATTCCTTCAGTGATTTTTATTGCCTTGGGAACATTTGCCAATTAAATGAAAGACCAGACGTGACAGTTTAGGACAGGAGACCTGCCACAGAATCCTGGTTCATTGCAATGGTGTAATTTAGAGGCAAGATCCTTCTGAAAAAATGGTAGCAGGGATATTGCACATGAGGCACCTATATAGTAGTATATAGTGCACATTGTGTCAACCAGTATGTTTAAATCTTTATAAATGATTGCTATTCTTTCTCTCTCCTCCTCTTTCTCTCTTCTTCCTGTCAAAATGAAGTACAACCCAACACAGACTTCCAGTGCTTTTCATTTCAGCGTGACATTCCAGGGAAAGCCTTTTTATATATTTCTCTTCATTTAAGAATGCTTTGTTGGTGTTAAAATATGCTGAGATTGAAAGTTGAAACCCTTTGCATTGTTAACTATCTAAATGTCTTGCTTTATTTAGTATTTTTGCACAAAGGCACTTTTTAACAGTCGTTTGTTTCCCCCTAAAATAAGCGAATATGGCTAACATGCAGGTGTACTTAAATTTAAATAAATATTACGATTTGTTAGTTTTGTATTACTTATCTAATCAGACGTAGATGTATTTTTTTTAATTTGCTTGATTTAATTTGTTTTGTAATAAGCTTTAAAAATAACTTACTACAAATTACTGCCAATAGACATAATAACAATCATGGCCAAAAAAAAATCATGGGCCAAAATTACATAGAAGTTAAATGCTGAAATGTAATGATTAATCAGGACAATATTGTTACCGTAGACATTTAAAACTATTGTCACTTATTAAAATGGAGCGCAGAACTGTTTCTCCAGTTGAGCAACATGTTAATTGCAATAGTAATATAACTGCCAGACTCTTAGCTATAATTTTCTTCTGTTCTGCTTGCTGTTTTTGCCAGCCATATTTGTGGTTTTTATAGATTGTTAAAGGTTGTTTCAACTGTAAAATTGTATTTTGGTATGTTAGTTAGTTTTTTTTCTTTGATACAAGGTCTAACATTTATTTAATTGGGCTAGAAGTGCTTTTTCATCTAATGTTAAAAGTTAGCAGTTGACTGCACATATTTTAACCTCACATGCAAAACATTAGAAACTATGTGTCATTATGGGGGCAGATGGAACTAAATGCATGTTTCATATTAAAGCCAGTTTAGCAGACAAACAACAAACAACAGGGCCAGGCAACATGAGGCAGGCTAATGGTCAAGCAATCAGATCAACTGGACAAATGAGACACTAATCACTAATCAACACTAATCAAAACTTTCTTCCTCACGTCACGTCAAGTAGTTTTTGCTTTCCACCATAGCCTCTGGCTTGCTCATTAGGGATAAATTTACACAATTCAAGTTTAGAGCTGGAATTTATATCTTTCTGTATAGCTGCTTTGTGACAATGTCCATCGTTAAAAAACGCTATACAAATAAAATTTAAATTAATTAAAAAACAGGCAAATAACTAAAGCTTGGATTCATCACAGACGCAATGCTGGAGGGAGACTTGGCAAAGTAACGCTGAGAGTTTGGGGTTATTTGAAGGGAGTAGTGTGATAGCAAACAGGTGAATTCTGTTAGTAATCAGGTGCCCATGAAGCAGGATAGGAACTGGACTGGAAGTTCAGCTTTGGCTAAATGCCACGCTTCATCATAGGCCAACATGCAGTAGTCATTTTCAAATACAGTATTAAGTTAGTATAGTAATAGTATAGTTATAAATAAAACAAAATGTTAAGCATCATTATTTCAAAATGTAATATCATTATATTCATTATGAGAGGCTATCCGTACACATCGTCAACTGAGTTTTCACTAATAAGCTCTTTGGTTCTCATTTGACTTTGGCCTCCACTGTTCACTATTGTAAAAAAAAAAAAGAGAGAGAGAGAGAGAGAATGTTTTATTAGTGGCTTGAGAGAAATTCAAATGTTGAAGTTTAACTGTTCCATAGTCAAGCATGTCCAAAAAACACAGTTTTTTTTTATCTACTGAGTTTTTATCTACTGAGTTTTGAGCCTCTTAACCATGCAAAGAATTTTACAGCTGAGGTTAAGTTGTTTGTAATGGCTTCAGTGGGTCTTTGCACATCTTCTGTTGACTTGGGTCTGATAGATCCCAGTTGTTAGTTTGACACTAATTGAAAATATCCTTGTAGAAATATGTTTCACGTTATAGTTACTTTCAAGAAAAGAATTCCTCCTTATTCCAGTTACCTTATTTTTATTATGTACTGTAAGTGTTCCTATTCCCATCCAGCAGTTTTCCTTGAATGGATAGTGTTGTAACCCAAAGAGTTAAAGGTCATATAACCACAAAGCTGATTTGCTCTCTGCTTGGCCAGTCTCAGTAAGCTTGGACAATCTCTGGACATTTTATTTTGGCTTTCCAGTGCGGCACACATTAATAGCTGGGTTATTGGATATTACCGAGCCCCCAGAGATTTCATTCAAGGAAAGATTCTGTTTCAGAAAATGGTCAGGTAATCCGATCCGCATTTCAGTATTACCCGGGAAATATAAATATCTGTGGAAGGAAAATGGTGGCTAAGAGTCTTTATGTCCTACTGTTGAAAGCCATAACTGATACATTAAAACAAGGAAAATGAAAAACCTATAGATAGCAAAAGTTTATAGTCTGTTTTTAGAAAAATGGTTGCGATTTAACGTCATAGCAGGTAGCCAAACAACTTCAAATGAAAAGGAAAAAGTTTTGAAGTAACTGTGAATTAAATTTAAACCAAGTCAATAAACCTCCACTCTTTGTGTGTTATCTACGTGTCATCTATGTTAGCTATGAAAAAGATCTCGTAATCTTGTGTTTGAAATGGGACTAAAACAAAGGCTTTTCCAATCTCGACTCCACAGTAGAGGTGTTGAAAGAGAAAAGTACTCAAGCTCTTTTGCATTTACCATTCTGTCATCCTGGTGATTCAGAGTATCCATGTGAATAGAGGTTGTCACTGAGCTCAGAGAAAAATTGCTTCAGTACAAACTTGTACCTCCCTTACTCACTTCACCGCAAGGCCAGTAACAGGGCAGGTGGATGAGAGCTGTAATATGGGTGGTGTGCTGCCATGTCCTCCTAATCTATACTGCTTTGTCTAAAGAAATTGGTCAGATCAAACTCAACTCTACGCACAAACTGGGGCAGTATTAAGAGTTGGTCAGTTAAGTCGTTGACCTAAATTCGAAAGTTATGTCAATATTTACATAGGTAAAGCTCTCTGCGTTCAGAGTCAGCATACACCGCTACATAGGTTGAATTTCAGGGAAGCCCATTCAGGCTAGTATAATTCGCTGTGTGTTTTTCACACCCCTGCGGTTGCCAGCTTTTTCCTGAGTAGAGGTCTCAGAGAAAGGGTTTCTCAATAGCATCCGCTATGTATAATGTAACATAAAGCAAGATAAACAAATAAAAAGAAAGTCTAATATAATTATAATATGAAGATGGCACACATTCAAATGACCATCAAGAAGGAGTGTAGACACATATAAGCTACTTTACCATGCTTATAATTCACTGTTTTGAGCTATTGAAATAAAAATAATGCCAGTGTTTTTGCTATTTCGATAGGCTCTCCTATTAAAAAAAAGTGACTTTGGTTTGAAGGATGAGCTGAACAAGCACTTGTCTGCTCTGATGACAGCTCACTTTAGTAAGTGTTTCCTTCATCTTCAGTTACTGCTTTATCCTGGTCAGGGTTGTGGTGGATCCAGGGAACACTGGGCGTGAGGTGGGAATACAACCTGGATGGGACACCAGCTGATGCGTGCACACGCTCGCACATACACACACACACAAGCTAGAGTAGCTAATCCACCTGCAGCATGTTTTTGGGAGATGTTAAGAAAGTGTAGTTCCTCATTTTAGCCATAGAAAATTCAGTCCTTGAGATGAAAAAACCTTTCCATGGACTTTACAGGGAGGATACAATTAATTAATAGTGTCATATTTATGTATTTAATATTGCCCTTGAATGGCATTCCATTGTCATTTGAGTGCATTCACAGCCCAAACAGTACCTTTCAGTATGACATATTGTGGTTACATCAGACTGTCAGACAGTGGTGCTGGACTGCTCCCTCGCAGGAAATTTCAGTGTCAGAATCAAGCGTAACTGAGATACACCTCTGTTTTCAGCAAACACCAACTTGTGCACAACTCCCGTGCTACTGTACCAGTACAGTAGGATAGTAGGTATTGTTCATGTGAATACCCCAATGCACAACGTAACTATTAGATTAATTAGTTTATTTATTTATTTATTAATTACTTTATTTATTTCCACTAGAAACAAATTGCACGACGACTTACGAGGTTGCTGAATGAATTCTAAATAGTGTTAATTTGTACACTCTTTTCCTGAGAACGCAGTTTATTTATAAAACTACCACTTTATATTGCATTTTCTGTCCGTGAGATCATACTTATTTTGTCCATACCATGTGAATCATAACATGAGTGTCTTGAAAGAATAATCTAAAAAAATATCATTTTCCTTTTGATGCAAATGGATATCCTGAAAGTATCTGTTGAATCCTTCTATCTGTAGCAGAAATACATTTCCTGAACATTCTTGCTTCACAAAATCTGAACTGCAAATTCCTGTTTGTTACAAGTAACAAGAGAGAGCAAGTCTCTCTGTCTCATGCTAGAAATCATACCCATCTGGTTTAATTTATGCCTTTACTGACTCGTAGTGTAAGTGGAATAACTCAAGAGTAATGTTGTTGAACAAACTTTGGTTTATTTTCAATTGAATTGCGATGTCACTCAGTTGGGAGGGCCTGTCAGTAATATGAGAAACATTATTGCCTTTAGTGCCTACAGTTATTTATATTTCCTTCTAATACTGGGCCACCTAAAACAAGGGACCCAGTGAATGCACAAACTTCAGCCCTAAAATTCAAGTAAATCACATCACTGACATCACATATCCTGGTAAGGAGCAGTGAGATCCTCTTAAAATTCTTAAATTAGTTGTCAACTCAGAGACTGGGTTGGATGCTTAAACAATACTTCCCAACACTGTTTGTGCAATAGAGGGAAACACAGCTCCTTTCTAGTTTACAATTCCCTTCTTTCCATAATTAACAACTAACATTATACTCAAGACCTTTAAATTACAAAAGTATATCTGACAATTCTGCCATAAGCAACAAGTGCCACAAAAAATCTCAGATAGTGGGCAGTGTGGTGGTGTATTGGGTAGCATTGCTGCTTCACAGCTAAATTGCCAATAGGTGTGAATGAATGTGTGAATAGTACACTGGGATTAGGTATAGTTCTTTTTAGTGTATGACTTCCTTACCATTCTCAATCACTTAGAGATAGTAAACCGTCTTCATGGAAGCATGAGGGACATTTATCAGCAGCCAGAAATGAAGTGTCCTGGTTACGGAGTCAAAGGAAATTGAGTTATATAGAGCTGTATGGAGATACTGCAGAAAGAGATAAGAGTGAATATGAATAAATGGAATAGGAAAAGGAATAAGAAGCTTGGAATTCCTTACCCAGCATTGGCTTCACTCAGAACTAATAAACATAGGTGAAAGATCAGAGAGAGAAATAGTGACAGGGAGCGCAATGAGAGACAAGAATATTTTGGCTTACAACATCACATGCATGCTGTAATAAATGAGACACATATACTGTATATCCAGCACATATATTTACCACCTTGTTCTTTTCTCTTTATATAACAATTTCCTCATAGATACCCTTTCTTGCAGGTACCATAATAGAGACTGAATTGCACACATTAAAAGCAGACAGGTTGTAATGGCACTAATTATTAATTTGTCCTCTTAAAATTAGCACTAAAAGCAATACAGTTTCTCTCTCGGTTGAGTACTGAGCTCCACAAACGCTTCCTTATAAAGGAGCAGTGAATAACTTCCCATATTATAAGCACTATACAAGACTTGCAGCATCTTTCTAACTTACTGGACTTTTGCAGTATAAATGTCCAGATCTTTCTTTGAAACAGTGGAGAAAAGTTATTGGATAGTGGTTTGTAATCAGGTCTATACATTCACACAAGGGATGGGTGGTACCACTCTTCGATTCAGTACCAAGTAATACCAAGTTTAGTATACCAGTACCAATACTGATATTTTGAAGTCTTCTTGTGTATATAAAAATTGGAAATTTGCAATGTTTCCAGTGAGCAAGTGTCGATCTCAGGAATTATATGTGAAATAAAAAGGGAAAGAAGGCCCAGGATGACACTGCCCTTGTGCACAAAGTGAGCTCCATGAAGACAGGGTTTGCCAAAGCTGATTTTCCAAACCACTTTTGCAGTTGAATGGGCAAATCCCCACAGCCACATTACAAAATCTAGTGGAAAGCTAGATTCCCAGAAGAGTGGGGGTTATTATAATAGCAATGGGGGACTAAATCTGGAATGGGATGTTCAACAAGCACATATCTGTGTGATGGTTAGGTGTCCACATACTTTTGACCATATAGTGTACGTTTTCACTCCTTTGTGTTTCTGAGTGCCTGTTTGACTGAGTGTATGTGTGTGCGATTTAATTTTCACATTCTGTTTGATAAAACAATAAGCACACAAAGCACACAGTATTGCTATTCTTATATTAAGATCGATTTTGCCCACCCTTTGTTCAAAGGAGTGTGTGCTGACGCAGCACAGTTTCCCCTGGTTAACCTCCCATCCCTGTTAGCCAACAGAGCCTGATAGCCAAATGGACAGTTAGATGGATGACTGGGTAGGAAGTATTATCAGTCTAATCTGTATCCGCCTCTGGTGGCTCGGCCAATGTAGGCGTGACTGGAACTTTGGAAGGACAAATGGATAGATGGATGGGTGGAAGGACAGATAGAGAGAAGGGTGATAGTCTGTGTTATCAGGCCGATCTGCATGCCTCTGCTGGCCTGGCCAGTGGAGGTGTTGAAACAGGATGTTAGGAGATCAGATTGCTCAGCTTCACACAAAGCGATGAATACACTGCATTGATTGGAGAGGGAGAAACTGGCTGGATTCCTATTAAAGTCTTTTTCCCCCTTATCACATTTGCTTTGAATATATATCCCATTGTATTTTCATACACGCTAAAAGATCAGATGTAAACTTTGTATTTGATCTTTTAGTACCAGCTGGGCAAGGTAATAAAATTCAAGAGCATTGAAAAGTAATAGGGGACAAAATCCTGTTATACAGCCACTTTATAATTCCATTATTTATTACTTCATAATCTTTAATTGCATGCTCATATTGTACTGTAATTTTTCATAAACTTAGTCTGAATCCTGAATTCTGCTGTGTCTGCATTGGAATAATGCCTGAGTTATTAATGTCTAATTAATGTCTGAGTGGCATTAAGAAGGCTCTGTAAAATGTTCTGAATTTGAGTTGAATGAATTTAATCACAGTGCTTTATTTGAAGGCTCGTCTGCTTAACAAGTACATGTATAAACATCGAGTAACATATTGAAACACTTACTGAGTATATATACCCTCTTCTGTGGTTAAAAGAACACACACAGACACACACACAAACACACACATATGTAAACACCTGTCCAGGTCTTCTGGCAAAACTACAGTATTTTTTGCCCAGCAAGAAGGCACTGCTGCCTCCTCTAACTGTAAAACTCACGAAGCACAACATTGTCTATAATTTGATGGGAACGCATGTTCAAGGCAATGTGACATGAAGCCGAATGGAAAACCAAAGTGCACAGTTCATTAATCAGTTTCTCTTCTGTTGCTATACAAAGCAGGACCTAGTTTTGCTTCTGCTGAAGCAAGCACCAATGGCTTATTCCATGCATGCATCTTACATATAGGACAAAAAAAACCTGCACTAGCAATTGAGAAATCATTTTGCTCAGTCCTTATAATGATTACGCGTATCACAATGTGCTAATCTACGTGGTGTGTCTGTGAGTATGGCTTTTAATGGATTTGTTTTGTAAAATTACTGAAGCTTTACTTTAACCTTGCTAACTCTAGTCCTGCAGCACCCGGCAACCGCCAGCGGGTGCCACTTTTTTCTCTTTATTTATTCAAGCATCAGCAGGCACCTTGTGTGAGTAACTGGTGGAAGTGGTGCAACATTAACTACATGCAGACACATAGAGGCAAATGCTTCAGTGATGAATAAACATTTGAGAAACCTCAGCCCTAGGGAGGGCTAGGCACAGTGTAGTCACTGGGAGTTGCCTGTAGATCAACACTTGAACCCTGTAGGCGTCTACTGCATACATTGCTAAGTGTGCCCAAGCCTCAAGGTGCAAGTGTGTAAGATGGCTGTGTTTCTGACTAATATGTGTTACCACAAAGTGCTCCATTGCTCTCTCAGATATAATTTTGAGGCAGAGAAAAAGATCACGGTGCAGCTTTCCCACGTCATTTTTCAGCAAATGTATACACTGCCAAATTCAGCAGGTACTGAGATGGCCTAATGGAGAACAAGAAGTTATAAGTGAATCTCCTGAAACCTTCCAAAAAAAAAAACAACACCTCAGTTATAGCTACATTGCAGAAGCCCAGGATAATTACTTTGTAATTGTATACTACATTAAAAAGAACATGATGTATACTATATTAAAAGAACACTGTTTGTCTTTGTTTTATGATGTAGTGCTCTCTTGGTTAAAGCAGTGTCCTTAAATGTCTTCAGTTTTAGAAGTATGAACGAACTGTACGTTTCTACATTGGAGAGCCACAGAATGCATCCTGGGGAAAGAAAGACTGCGTGTTTTAGTACTTATTGTTCTCTCTATGGTTGTAAATCTGATCTGCTGTTTCATACAGAGTTTGTTTAGTGGTCCACTCCGCTGTATCAGAGCCAAGTAATCAGTTGTCGCAAATGCCACAGACACACGTCTATGTTTTCCATAGATAACGAGGTAAATTGAACCTATGTATAGGTCAGAGTGGGAGGGAAAAGGATCTGAAGCATCTTTCCCTTCCCCTTCTCATCTTGGACTCTTGTCACAGACACTTGCCACTGAACCCTTTAAGCCACGTGGTTTAATAATGCTGTGTTATTCTCCCTGGACTGCTCCAAGTCCATTGAGGTTTTCTGGTCAGTCCAGTTTTCCACTGGCATAGCACAAGGCTATCCCAGGGTGGTTCCTCCTGGAACAGAGTCACAACATTGGAGTTGGACTCTTCGCATGTTTTTTTTTTTTTTTTTTTAAATAATTCTGGATGTCAGGAACCAAACTTCTGCAGAATGGGGAAGGGGAGAAAGTGAGAGACAGATGGAGAAAACTAATTCAGCCATACATACCTCTTTTACGTTTTTCCTATTATCTTGTGCTCATGAAAAATCAAATAGTCACACACACACACACACACACACACACACACACACACACACACACACACACACACACACACACACACACACANTATATATATATATATATATATATATATATATGTGTGTGTGTGTGTGTGTGTGTGTGTGTGTGTGTGTGTGTGTGTATGGGTGAACAGTGATATATGGAAAGAAAGTAGTCTATCCTGGCCGAGGCCACAGAACAAACACAGAGACTTCTGTCTCTCTCACTCTTTCTGTAATATGCTCTCATTACCAGCTTCAACAGTTCCAGACCCAACAGGGGGTGACAACCCACTGATGCTCCATCATTTCCCTTGTGCCTGTATGACTGCAGTACATGCATGTGTTTTTACCATTATGCTGGCACTGTATGTGTGGTGAGCCGTTTGTATAAATGTTTAGCAGGGTGCATGTGTGTGTGTGTGTGTGTGTGTGTGTGTGGGTGTGGGTGTGCGGGTGTGATTGTGTGTATAGGTTTGTTTAGGTTACCACAAGCTGACTGTACAGGGTTTGAACTATAACCAGAACAACAGTGAGTAGTTGGTTGTGAGTCAGTGTGCAGTTGTGTCAGACATTCAAGGGGAAAAAAAACAAAGACGAAAGAGGACAGGAGAAGAAATGAATCGTCACCCATTCTAGTGGGGAATGGGTATTGTCTAGGTTTCTAATCCACTGGAATTGGATTAGACAGAAGATAAGGCTGATAGTCTTTACATGGGCATGCTGCATGCTATATATAATTTATTTTCTTCTATATAATATGATCTTTTTTGTTTTACTGGCCTGAACACAGAGTTAGCATGAACACAGGGTTCTGATTGTCATACAATATGTGTACCATTGGAAACTCTATAGTCATCTTTGGAGACAGAGAGGCCTGTGGACCTTTTCCTCTTTCATGTGGCTAGTTTACAAGGTGCTTTGCTTGAGGAATTCAGCACATTGGACAGCACCTGCACTACTTTCTTGCACTGTCAGTATGCCATGGCTTGGTGCTTAAGCAGCCTGTTTGTTAGGCCACAATGTATTTGATTTAAATAATTATTTTTTGATATGAAATCTAAAAAAAAGTGAAATCCCAGAGTTTTGTCATCAGTGCCATTATATTAAACTTGTTCACAGTTCTTAATACCAATCATCTACCAATTTTACTTTTTAAATAAGCACATGCTTACAAGTTAGATAGTGAAGTATAGTGTTAGCAACAGGACTACAGGTTCCAGTCCAAATTCTACTGGCTAATTCCAGCCTTCCTCTAGTTGATGATTAGTGACATGTAGTGCTAATGAGTGAAGCAGATATCACAGGCTAATCTCTCTTTCCCCAGGCAGCAAGGAGGCTGCATTCACCTATGCCATCACAGCTGCCGGAGTGGCCCATGCAGTGACAGCGGCATGTAGCCAAGGCAACATGAGCCACTGTGGCTGCGATCGTGAGAAACAGGGCTACTACAACCAAGAGGAGGGCTGGAAGTGGGGAGGCTGCTCCGCTGACATCAAACATGGCATCGAGTTCTCCCGGAGGTTTGTGGATGCTCGGGAGATTAAAAAAAACGCCCGTCGACTGATGAACCTGCACAACAATGAAGCAGGGAGGAAGGTAATTTAAAGAAGCACCTGTTCAGGCTTTATCCCTATTCTTATTTGTTTCGATTCCTTAGTCACTAGGAATGTAGCGGCATCAGGTATGGCCTTGCTTGCCTCATATGAGTGAGTGTTCTGTCCCAACCAGTAAGTAATTATGATGCTTAAAACAATTCAAGTTTGTTTAGCATTTGCACAGTATGGCAGGACATATGTACATTAAAATATTTATGGTGAGGCTCAGGAAATTTGCGTAAATATTATATACATAATATGCAAAACACACACACACACACACACACACACACACACACACACACAAGAATAAAATAAGTACAATAAACAATATACAATAGGGATAAGTGGGGAAGAGAGAAAAAACATTAAAATACAGAAAACAAAGTACTGCACTTTGCAAAATAAGCAAGTGTAAAGTAACAATGGAGAATGTATGTAAAGTGACACAGTGACTTTGGAAATGGAAATGACCTGGTACACAGGCTGTTTAGGGGCCTAATAGCCCACAGTTTTTTAGCATGATTGTCCATTACTGGATACTCCTATAGCATATGCCAGAGGACAGCCTGGAAAACAGTCCTGGGTGACTGTTGTGAGCTTTCTTCAGGCACCATGTAGATGTCTTGTATCACTGGAAGTCTGTTGCCATTTGCTGTTTTCACCTGTCTGGCGACCCTTGTGGTTGTGGATGGCACCACTGCCATACCATAAGGTGAAGCGGTCAGTCACGATGCTCTCTATGCTACACCAGCAGAAGTAGGTGAGGATGGTAGGGTCCAAACTTCTCGATATAGAGACTATAGAGGCTGTGTCAGGCGCACCTTATGATCAGGTGATCGGTGATGTGTACACAGAGGAAAATTAAGTTTCTGATACTTCGTTTCTATACTCCACTATAATTTCCTTCGATTTGCTAGCATTAAGAAGGAGGCCAATGTCAAAACACCATTCTGATAGAGCTCTGATCTCCTGATAGGCTGTCTCAAAACCATTAGTGATGAGACCAAGGATGGTTGTATCATCAGCAAAGTTAAACATTACATTGGAGATGTATTTGTAGTCATGTGTGAACAGGGTGTACAAGAGGGGGCTGTGTACACACCATTGGGGGGCACCTATGTTCAGAGTCGATGTGGAGGAGGTTAAGTTAGCTATTCTCACCACTTGGGGTCTACTTGTCAGGATGTCCACGATCCAGTTGCACATAGGGATGTTCAGCCCCAGATCTTTAAGCTTCATGGTCAGTTTGGCAGGAATGATGGTGTTAAATGTCAACAAAGAACATTCTCACATAGGTGCTCTTTTTCTCCAGATGTGTGAGAGCGGCATGCATCGTTACAGCAAAGGCTCTGTCCGTAGATCTGTTGCAGTGGTATGCTAAGACTATCATAATTAACCAATAAACATCTTTATATTATCTCGAATCATTTACCAGACTTTTTGTACGATTCGTGAAACACACGTGTGACCTCACACATACACCTCCATCAAACAACCGGTTAGGCATGTGTAGAACAAGGTGACTTACATACAACCCTGAAACATACCAGCAAAAAGAAGCATCACCCTACACAAAGGCTTACAGGGTGTGAATTTGGAGACGCTCTGGCTGATAAGTAACAGTCAAAACATATTTGACAGCTTGTTTTCCTTTAGCCAATTACTGTTCGTTTTCCCTCCACCATCTTGTGGCATCCTCCTGATTCCAGCACTGGTTTGGCTTGGCTCTGCTCCTCTTGGCCATGTTTGTTTGTTATTAGTCATCCAAGAACATAAAATAGCATGCACCCTAACAGCACAGCTCTTCTGCTTCAGAGTGCACTTTGGTGGCAAATGGATCTAATTAATAACGCAGCTCTTTATTGTGTGTGCTGGAAGAGCCAGGCTGAGCCGAGCGGAGCCCAGTCTGCGGTTGCCAGATGGAACCCCGCCAGTCCCCCTCCAGTCCATTGCATGGAATCATGAAGTGTAAAGTCAGTAACAGGATATTATTGTGAGCCTCTTTCTGCTGCACTGAAAACACAGTATTCGCTTCACTGCATCAAGGTTTTTTCTGCCTTTTATAAAGAAGCCATCATGGTAATAGTTGAGTGGTGGCATCACAGAGTGGGAGGGGAGGTTGGGAGGATTTTAATTTACCATGTGACTCTGCAATGAGCAGGAGCACTGCTGCTTCTCTGGAATTTCAATTGCTATCAGGCGTGTGTGTGGTTTGAGCTAGCTTTGAAGAACTTCGGGCAAAACTGGTGTACATCATCCCATTAAATGTAAACGTATTCTTTCAAGTGTGTACAGCCATGCCAGAATTGAGGAAAAAGGACTGATGTGGAGTTAAACTTTATAATATGTATTGGATCCGCTAACTAGTGGTGAAAACAAGCTGAATAAAGATATTCATTTTTTTAGAAGACAGTGACAGTGGAGGCTAAATCCAAACAGCCCCTGCAAAAAAAAATTTAAACATTTTATACAGTTTTGCTGTACGAATGTATACATATAGGTAGTGCTGGGGACAAGTTTTTAATTAATATGAGGCATTAATCAATAGATTAGTATTATTGGTATGTTTAGTTTAACAAACAATTTCAAAGGAAATACAAATATAACCAGTTAAAAGACATGTGATTAGATGAATGACCCACATTCTTGGTAAATGACAGTATCATATTTACTTTTCCTGTCCTTACATGTGGTATTCACAGAGTTAGAAGGAATAACAAAATAATGTATTATGGCTAAGTACATTTGTTTGTTTGTTTGTTTGTTTGTTTGTTTGTTTGTTTATTAGCAGGCATTTTATGTATTTCTTTCAGTCATACAAAGTCTTCAGCACACCAGCAGATTACTAAATCATGATGGTCTACATAACACATTTATAATATCTTACATAAACACTTAATAAAGTACTCATGCACTTTATTATCAATAATCATGACATTCATACTGTAGATAAAATTGACTACTAATACAATTAATCTACTATGTCATAAGCTTAAGAAAATCTCCTTGAGTAAAATGACATATAGACTATATTAATGAGGTACCATTTGCTTGGATATAACTGTTACTGAGACATGCCCTATATCTTTAACACTGCATATGCAATTACACATGTAAATCAACAACATAATCTTATCATAAGATCATGCTGTTTAATGCTCTCTTCCGCTTGCTCCGTAGTAACCTTTGTTTACACTGTTGCCCTCAGGTGCTGGAAGAGCGGATGAAGCTGGAATGTAAATGCCACGGTGTGTCGGGTTCTTGCACCACTAAGACATGCTGGACCACCCTTCCGAAGTTTAGAGAAATAGGCTACGTGTTGAAGGACAAGTACAACAAAGCGGTCCACGTGGAGGTAGTTCGAGCCAGTAGACTACGCCAGCCTACCTTCCTCAAGGTGAAGAAAATGCATGGCTATCAAAAACCCGAGGAGACGGATCTGGTCTACATTGAGCGTTCACCTAACTACTGTGAGGAGGATGCTAAGACAGGCAGCGTGGGGACGCAGGGTCGCTTATGTAACAGAACATCACCACATACAGATGGCTGTGACCTCATGTGCTGCGGCCGAGGATACAACACTCACCAGTACACCAAGGTGTGGCAGTGTAACTGCAAGTTTCAGTGGTGCTGCTTTGTCAAATGCAACACCTGCAGTGAGAGGACGGAGGTGTTCACCTGCAAATGAACAAGTGTGTATCGAGGACATGTGAGCTGGGACGAGGACATGTCGGAACAGCTTGGGTGGAAGACTTGCTGACTGAGAGAGATATTATTTTTTAAGTATATATATATATATATATATATATCTATATATATATATATATATATATATATACATACATATAAATAAAAAACAGAAACCGAATGGGAATTATACAGTCTTCAGCTCTTCACAGCATCGTTTTGCACAGCAGAATGTTTATATTTGCTTTCCCATAGAGGTTAAATGCTAACCTCAGTTGGTACCAGTCCAGAGTTTAAACTCCCAGAAGCTCATGCACTGATGTATCCTTACTGACTCAAGAAAAAGGACTGCCTGATGCATGCCATGCCCTGGACTATGCATGCATTCTGGGGACTGTATTTCTTCCGTTTAATTTGATGCTGATAAATAAAGGACCAAAAGGAGGCTCTGATCATTTGGATATTAACGGGACCCTTCAGAAAGAAATCAGAAAGGATTGGTTAAGGTAACCTCACTTAGAATATAGGGCTAAAGAGAGAAGGAACATTTTCACTCATGATCCTAAACTCTGTAAAGAAGAGAAGACAGTGCAGCCTGAAAAACTGAGTTAATGCTACAAGAAACCTCCTACTGCCAACTGGAACTTGGTGGGATATGTTAGCTGTCCAGTCACACTGGAACTGTATGTTTGAACACTGAAATTGTTTATTTATGTTATAGTATCTTAAAAAAAAGCAAAGCACTAACGGGTAGAAATGTCTTATTTTGTACTAAATGTAAATAAACAGAGAAAGATGGGGGAAAAGGTTTGTATAAACTCCTGACTGAAAGTGACTGACAGACTTCTCAAGAAAAAGCTCCCGAGTCCTGTGACAAATTTCTATTTTCCTAAAATGATTTAACCAGTAATAGTGTATTGACTTCAGAAACCACTCTTTAGCACAGTTTACAGTTTACATATTTAACATTGGGTCTACTTTGCTGTAGCCTAGCCTTAGTGTGCAGTAAGGTATGCACTAAAAATTTAAACATTCTAATTTTTTTTTTTTAAACTTAGACAATAGCTAAAAAGCACTCTTTAAATATCTTTTCTCAACTTGCTGGATATGTTGCTGCACTGATATTTTTTCTATTCTAGAAACTAAATAAATATGCATTTGACTGACTTTGGGATTTCATTGCAGAGAGAGATTTTTTTTTTTGTAGCCCAAATATGTGACTGCGGTTTGCTTTTATGGAAGAGTGTTTTATTTGTATGTTTATGTGGATTGTACTAATGGCAATAACTGAAGAGTAACCATTAACATCCACTTAAGAGAGAACAATATGTGCTGTGCTACAATACTACAGTATATATCTGGTGGATTTATAGCTTTAGCTAGTATAGGTTTATGTAATGTTTAATAACAATCATATTAGATAGGCATATTTGAGGATCCATAACAGAGAGGATATCCCACTGATTTTCCATCTTTAGCTGTAATATATTGTTTTTTTTTTCATTCTGATGCTTCCAGTCAAAGAAGACCACTTTGTTTCTCTTGTCAGAACCTGCTTTCCACTACCATGCCTTGAGACCTTATTTGGGATTGTTCCCTTAAACAAGGCAATAATATTCATCATGCAACATATCTAAGCCAATTCTTGTACACTGAGAAAAGTCCTTATTCAGACGTTCCAACCACCTCTAAATACGACCACTGGCCATGTGGATGAAACATAAATCGTTAAAAACATCATAACACAATAAATCTGTCAACTTGCTGACTTGGACCTTATTTTGTACACACCACATGGTCATAATAACCTGTGGTCAAATCCCTTGATTATGGTATGCATGAAACAAAAGTTGAGTTATCTCTGGCAGAAAAAACAGGAGCCTATCTCTCAGTGAGTTGTAGGAAGAACCATGGGAAGGGAGCCCTACCATTTTAAAGGCGTAGTCCACAAGTGTCGTGCGAATCTTTGACAGTATATAATTTTTAGGTGTTGCATAGTTGAAATGATTGCTGCAGTGCTGACATCTATCTTTCTTTCTTAGGATTCCAGTGGGCACAGGAAAAAATCCATTTTAAATAAGAAAAGGGTTTGGCAGTTTGGCAAATGAATATTTTAATGAGGTCCCTCAGATGTTCTTATAACAACTTTTATTTTTAAGAAGTCATAGTGAGTTCCCGGATCAGTAGGAGTCTCTACTGTGTTATGTTCAAACAACCAATGTGTACCGGACAAAGCATGTGTACATAGCACCACATTTATTTAAAGTGTGTGTACATAGTACCACATCCTTTATACCAGCTATGTCGCAGCTCAGAGGTCAACACCTTCTTTTCTCCACACTGTATGACACACCTGGGATTCAAGAATGGGAATGCCCCAATATAATCCCCCTCTGAAATTACGTTTTGAAGATTTTTAATTGAACATTCAAGTAAAATTGTTGGCGGCATCAAAGGGAGGCTTATCCTTTGTAGACGATTAATGTTACTGATAAGGATTACAGCATTTATTATGCCTGTATTCCTGTTTCTGCCCTGATGCACTGATACGCCAAAAGGAAAAACATTACAAACATTTGCAGCTGGTAATGCACACTTCGTATAAACGTAATTGGCTTAAACACTAATTCAACTCTTTCAAGAAATTATGCAAGTAATGAGAATTAAGGATGCTTGCAGTTATATATTATATTATATATTTTTCCAGGGATAATGATGTTCTAAGGTCAAAGAATCACAGGCCCAAATCCTCAAGAGATTAAGATCTAAAACTTTTAAGGTACTCTGTGTCATTTTAATTGGAATGCAATGAGTTATAATCACTTAAACTCAATAATTCACCTAGGCAAAGTTCATCCAAAGGATACTTTCTAAAGGAATAACAATAGAAGGCAATAAAGCACATCAAACAATTACCCCTAAAAAATAAAAGTCGTTTAAGAAATCTCTCTGTGTCCATAATTTATATACACACACAATGTATATATATATATATTTGGAATTTGGCAAAGTGTCACCATTGCCTGACAGTGGCTCTGGGCCGGGCTGAAAAGCATTACAGACAAGCAGCAAAGCAGAAGTAAGTGTTTTGTTAGTAGTCTGAACCCTGGTGCCCGGGACCACTTAAGCTCCTGTACTAAACCTAGATTTGACCAAAATGATTCCGTTTATTTCTGAAAAACTTTTTGTCATTAAACATATGAGAGAGAAAAACAGACCCTGCTGCATGTGTTCATTTCTAAAGCACCTATTGTCAAGTTGTCAGGATCATTATTTGATGATGGGTTTTATTCTGCTAGCTAATGCCGGTGGTCTTTTATCTGCAGTGTGGTTTCAGAGCAGGATTGCACCGGCCAGGCAGAAAGCTTACAGGAACCCGGGATTAATATTGTACCCTCTAATTATTTTTAGCAACTGTTCTGTTGTAGATCTAGTTTACTGTAATTTTTTTCCCAAGCCTAGCGATAATGTAGCATTCACAGTTTTCCAAAAGCATCATAAAATTAGAAGAGAGTGAGTGTTCAACGTCTTTAGTGTTCATGCTGTGATACTGTTGGGAAACCTAAGATGAATATGGCTGAAAGCTGTCTTACTAATGTAATACTGAATAGTTACCGATTAATCAACTGTAGCACAAAGATTCCTATTTTGAATACCTGTTCTGATTGCTTGCCTTAACACTCTGATTAATTTGAGAAACTGGGCTCAGATCCTCAATTACTTTTCAACAGCTTCATGGGTGGTTGGACTAAACAACATGGGCAAGACAATCTGTTAACTCCTGCCAGTGGTGTACAAGTGAGACAGTCCTGATAGGAAAGCACTTTAAAATGTTTATTCCAGAAGCATGCTTGAGTAAGCAGGCAGTTAAACAGGTAAGATGTGAGTAATCAGGGAGGTCTCTTTTGTGAAGCATTTCCGACTCCAATAAAAATAGCTTATGCTAAAGTGCATAATGAATAGCCAAATGGTTGCCAACTATCACTTAGCTCCCATAACCAACTCTTAGAGGGCAAGAACACGGGAGGAAAATACAATCCAGAATCCTCTCTTGAGTCTCGGAGCAGATGCTATTGATAAAATCCTTGCCTGTTTCCTGGGGTGATTTGGCTCATTGGCATCAAAAGCGTTGCCCATGGTTTGACCCATCTGTGCTCTCTCTCATCCTCACACAAAGTCCTCTTTCAGGCCTTCAGGAAATGGGCCTCATCAGTCTACTTCAATGAAGCTCTGGCAGTGTCGTTGAAGCCAGTTGCCAGGCATCAGGCAGACAGCGGGGTATAGATGCTATGAGTGTATGGGCAGAGGGCAGTTTGTGTAGTCCTATTGCTGGGCACTGAGAAGAGGTTGAGTGAGTTCACATGCTTTGTTGATGTGTCTGAGCACTTTTTTAAGGTAAGAAAGGCTCATATATTGTGGGGACCTTCCTCTTGGGCATAAACTGAATAGATGTGATGATTGGGGTGGGTGGGGCAATAACATATCATTGGGCCCAAAATTCCAGTTGGTGCCCCTGATTGTAATAAATAAGATCATAGAGTGATCAAAAAGTGAGTGTTTTCCCTGAGCACTAATTTAAGGCCCCAGAGGCTTTAGGTACGTGCATATATAAACGGGATGCCACGATTACAGGCTGCACTGCATCTCTCCCTCTCTGTCTTCCAGGACTCTGCACTGCTTTCCAAACACATTTCCAAGGTCGCACACATATTGCACGTGCACACAACAAAGCTACAGATTCCGTACTAAAAAGCGGAACAGCAAATCTCCCAGTAATCTGTATGAGACCCACAGCCTTCAGACAAGCTGGGTTTTGCTCACTGGAGAGATAATACACAGCTGTGAGGGGGAGACTCACAAGGGTGGTGAAAAATAAATTACACCAAAAAAAAATGAGGAGGGAGTGATGGGTAAAGTCAAAGAAGTCAAGGGGTCCTTTCAACTGACAACTGAAATTTACCAGAGACAAGTGGTGAAGAAAGGGCCGCTGTCCTGCACTCACTGCAAAACCTATCTTGGAGCTGCTAAAGCCCCTACCCCAGCGTGTGAAGAGGAACCGGGAGCAATGCATCACTTTGTATGCCTTTACTTATGGCTTTTATGTTTGTTATTCTGAATGTATTGGCATTAGAGGGAGTCATAAGGCAGAATTTCACTGGACTATTATGAAGAGGATTCATTGAATTGTTATTCTGTCAGTTTTGTAGCATGACATTGTAAGCTGTAATGCTCTGCTTTGCTTTGAGATGCTATGGCTGACAAACCGACCAAATGACATGTGCTAGACCCCATTTAGAACAATCTAATGAATCGACCTACTGAAGAAGTAGCCTGATTTGGCTCATACCGTATTTCTAAATAGTGCAGCAGTGCATCATCAGTGGCATCCATGTCATACAGATTAACTGCCACAAATGTAACTGCTTAGTGAGTCATTCTGGGCAAGGTTGGGAAATCACCAACTATATTTGTCTTGTATTACGTCATTACATATAATGTAAATGTTATACAATAATACATACAAAAAGAACTGGATATTATTATTTTAAAAACATATATCAGCATGTGAGTGTTGAATGTTTTCAATCTCTATTAACTCTTTCGATGGACATTCAGTCAAAATGGTTCATCTTTAGTTTTCTTAAAGCTATAGTATTTTCAACATGTTTTGAGTTGTTTAAATTCACAGCTCTTTGAAATCTGAATAAACGTAACACCTCAAGTTTAGTCTTTCCCAAATTCGGTTGACATTGTTTAATACTTCCAAGAACTCAACCCACCCTTGAGCCACAGAATATGCAGCCTGTAGCCTAGAGACAAATGCAAAGCTTTGTCTGGAAATTGTGCCTCTCATCATCATCATTGTTTTGACTGCTTGTCTCATTTAAAGTCTATCATTCTGAGGTTCCATATCATCTGTTTAATATTAGTGGTAAGAGATGCATAACCATTCAGAGGCACAGGACTGGTGACATCATACGTGGTAAGGTGGTAGGGAGTGAGGCACGCATGGTAGATGGGTAGGAGGAGGGTAAGAGGAGGGCTGAAAAGAACTGAAAAGAACTACCTGAATGTCCTCACATCCACACACACTTGCACATACACATAGAGACATATAAACTATATGACACACACACACATATATATATATATATATATATATATATATATAAAAGAGACAAAGGAGAAATGACTAATAAATTTTTAATATTTAAAACAAATGTACTTTATTACAGGGCCTTTAAAAGTTGGATAATAATTCTTTGACATTTCTTTTATAATGTCTCTCTTTCTTCTGCTGGTGTATTTGGACAAACAAACTCAAGAAGATAACTGGAACTATTCATTATGGCTTGTTGGAACTGCTTTCCACTACTGGGAAATAATAGATTTATTACAAATTCTCCCTAGTGAGAATGTTTAATAACTACACTTTAATAACTATCTGTTCTTGTGCATAAAAGTAACCCATAAATAATGTTGAATAAGCAGATATTGCAGGGAATATATGTACAAGGCAAAGGACAGACGAGACAATAGAACAGTAAAGAATTGCTCTCAACTTGGCCAATGTATCTATTTATGTTGGCTGGGATGGGCTAGCAGTACTTGCAAAATTCAAGTGGGGTTAATGTGTGTGTGTGTGTGTGTTGCCGCCCTCCAACCTCACACCACGACTAGCATCAGCAGTCTGGGAGGGTGGGATTGTAAAATGGCCAGAGGAAGAGGCTAGTGTGTGTGTCTGGGTTTGTGTGGTTGGGTGTGCATATGTCTTTGGTGTCTTATGCAATATGTGTGTGCCTGCCTGTTGTAAAATTGTTTTCTGTTGGTTTCTAAGAAACCTGTGCATAAGTACACTGGTAGATGTCACTCGTGTGTGTGTGTGTGTGTGTGTGTGTGTGTGGTGTGGGTGTGGGTTTATACCCATGTATTTCTGCAAGAGAAAATTTTCGAGGACGGCCCACACACGGATGAATCCCACAGCCACTCAAGAATATTTTCACCCTCCTCTTCTACACTCATACTAAGCAAATTTCACAATGTACTCTTTCTATGATTCCTGACTCTTAGAGACAGAGCTAGGGCTAAAGTCTCAGTAGATATTAACTAGTGCTACCGATGAGTCCATTAGAAATGAAAATGAAAAACACTGCACTTCTAAGAAATGAAAGCTGAATTTGAATTTCTTTAGAGTTAAAGAAATTGTTTTACTCAGGTATGTTTTTTCTCCCACAAAAAAAAAAAAAAAAAAAATCATGATATCACTTTTCCTGAACCCTGCATGATAATACTGGCATGATGATGTCACGAAATGGCATAAAAGGTGTTACAGAATGCCATGACATAGCAGTACTATGTTAACGTAAACAGGTTTATATATCGAAGCTGCTATAAACCTTTTAATGGCATGATAACACATGCTAATTTTTCTAGTTAGCGTAATGTTTGTCTAATTACCTGACGACCTTGGAGAATTGCTTTAGAACTTTAGAATGACTGTGTTGCAAGTCAGGGTGTAGTTTGGTGTGGGTTCACACTGGTGAGATTGATTTTTGTGGAGAAGCTAGAGTTAGAATAACTTAGCCAAATGCTGTTGGGGTTTCAGTAGCTTGCAAGGTTTGATAGCTAGGTAGCTAGCTTATGTAGCTATCTAGCTAGCTCACATTACCTATCTGCAAAGAACATGTCCTTAGTCTCCCTTCAGTCTTGTCTTTGCAAGAATCCAACATTTAATTTTTCAGCATATTTTCAGCATTCTACACTGGGTACTACATTTCAGGGTTTGGAGTAAATTACTGAATCACACTAAAGGCTAACACCTGACACATTTCTGAATCCTTTTTATACAATGGTCTGACTTGCATCAAATGCAGCAAATAGACTTTGGTTTTAACCAGCATTTCAGCCTTGAGAGATGTAAGCTCATGTGCAGTGTACAGTAGTGTGTGATGAACGTAAGCGGTCGTTGCACTATAGATCTACTGTGAATTCTAGACATAGTGAAAAAGTCTTGCTGCACTATGGGTCGTTTCAGTATTATTTTTTTGCAAGTTCACCTGAGGTAATTAAAATGGCTGCGGTGAGTTTGACACGTGCTGTAGGCTGCAGCAGCAGCACTCAGATATATTTAACACAACAGGTACTTGCTACCGTCCAGTGAAATGTCATCTTAAGTTTAATACAGAGCTTTCATACTGTAAAAAATCTGACTAGCTAGTTTAGCTCACTAAGCTAGTTGTGAAATGCATATATTGTATCTCCACAGGTTTTGTCTCACATAATTTGCAGATCATTATAATGTTGTTACCTCTGAAACATTAAAAAAACTGAAGATACCTGATAAATTGTGCCCAGAGTGCCACCTGAAGTTTAGACTTTTGGCAGGTAACGGCTTTATTTTGATTGGGTTTCAAAACTGAATTATTTAAAATTTGCCCATAATGTCTTTTAATTGGCTTTCAGCCTACTCACTTACTCTGAGTAAAAGTACTATGATTTAATTATAAAAAAGGTATCATTACAGTGAACCATGTACTTAAGTATGCAACTCGAGTGCATGTAGCTCATTACTGTCCACCCCGGTAATGACTAACATGCCACATGTGAGCTCTTTTGTCCCATGTATATTTATGTGATCTATTTATGTACCCTTAGTGATGTGCTGCCAAAATTGTTACAGACTAATTAAGCATCTTCTCAGTTTTTGCAAGCAAATCTGTTCTTAGTCTTTTGCTGGGAACAGATAACACTTTATGATAAATGCTACAATTAACATTAGCTGATTTCAAACTCTAATGAAATCACCCAGCCTTGAGTGAAAGCCATATGCACATAACCACTGACTCCCAAAACCTGCCTCAATGCACAAGACACTAATAAGTTAGACGGTAATAATAAAAGTTAACATAAACAGAATTAGCTCTCATTTTCCTCCTTTTGTTTTTTCCCCCTGTGTTTTATGTATTAGGATTGCTAACTTCATATGACAATGACAGATTTATTGTGATTTTGCCTTCATACACCACCATAATGGATTTGAAATAAAACAATCAAGATGTGATCGAAGTATAGACTTTCAGATTTATTTTAAGAGGTTCCAAAAAAATATGGCATTTACCATTTAGGAATTACAGCCATTTTAAACAAAGTACTTCCATTTTCAGGGGCTCAAAGGTAT
>CM074953.1:18294332-18308179 GCA_037577455.1 Pangasius macronema | reverse complement strand
TTTTATGAGGTATATTGATCTGTAAAGTCCACATAGGGTTGGCAGCATTGCTTTAAATATCCAGAATACCCAAAGCTTCACGAGGCAGAAACCGGCTGGAGCTGGTCCATCTCTGGATGCCTCAGGGTCCTCGAATACCTATTTGAATACCCATGCTTAGTTGAATAAGAAACATCAATTCAGAAGCTAAATTAATTTATACTAATGGTATATTGGGAAAACAATGAGTCTACATTAAAATCTTTTTCATATTTTGGGTTATTCCAAATTTGCAGTGTTTATTTGTGCAAATATAGAAATTATAATAAATTATATAAAATAACTTGTTGCTCTTTTACTCAAAAGTTATTTGGTAATTATGTTGAAATTTTGCAGCTGTTTCAAAGAGTAGTATCTTTGTAAGAGCTCTGTGGTTATCTGTTTACACTCATCTTGATCACTTTCACTATAAATCTATGATAAATTTACTGTTGCCCTATTTCATTTTCTTTGCTAGATTTCCCATAAGTTACTGAATTGCTTCCCCTAACCCATGTCCTCTCTGCTTCTACAAACCATCAATTAATGCCCAGGAATGTTCTTTTAGTCCGACACCAAGTCAGGTCAATAGGGCCTGTGGAGGAATGCTATCCTGAGCATTCCAGTGATAATCATCCTTAACGTTGTGGTTTTGGGGAACTGACCTGTTTAACAATGGTGCACAGGTCAATGGTTTGCTCTTTCTCATAGGCCTGGTGGTGTGAACTAAACATTCCAAATGTTAAGGCAACTCTTTTGGTCATGGCCCCTTACTATGATTTAAAAAGATTCTAATTTAAATCACGAGGTCCATCTATTTCCCCATCAATCAGCTGTGGTTAGACATAAATTGCTTTGACATTCCAATGCCCATGAGAAACTTCTCTGACTGATGCCTAGAGTTACTCATCTCCTACCAGAAATCCGCTCAGCTGCTTTCAAATGTGCCTCTCATTCTGTGGTGTTCACCTATTGTTAACCCCCTTCAACAAGGATGCAAAGGCTTTGCATCAATTAATCTACTATAGTAGCTCAAGTGAAGGACCTTTTGTGAAGGGACTTTGGAAAAAGAACTCCCTATCATCCTATCTCAACTGCTATAGTTCCATATATACTCCAAATCGAATGGTAGAGACAGTTTGAAAATGGAGAAGACCTTTGTGAAAATTACACTATAGTCAATAATGTCTTCTGGTTCTCTTTTTTGCATTCCTTCACCACAAAGTAGGAAGTAAACTGGAAGTAGTAAATTAGAACTCAGGGGAGGGAGACCGCTGCTGGGGAGATGTAATGTCCAGGGCTGTTATGACAGTGAGACAGTGATTAAGGTCTGCAATGAGGAAAGGATCTAGAATATCCTTAGCAGTGACCTATGTGGCAGCTGTCTGCTTTTGTCTTTTGTTGTGGGGGTTTTCCCCGACCATGGGAATAGTGGCGGCTAGTACCTGAGTACTCATTGGAATGGGGTAAGATCAGTGAAGAAATGTGTGAGAGAGTTTTGGGTGTACTTGGCCTAAAGCTGTTGAGTCATTCATTCAACATTTGATTGCAGGTGGTAGGCTGAAGAAAGGATCCCACTGATGTTTTCTGCAGAAAGCTTTCCATAAACGAGATGTAAATTGTATATCCCGACCTGATGAAATATATTTGAGAATGCCACAGTGTCAGCCAGTAGCTAGCTGTTAACATTACATGACAGCTACCTATCAGGGATGGTGAGGGCTACCACATGTTTCCTCTGAGAAGCGTGGAGCCAGCCACATTTTTTAACTGCTGCTCATTGTACCTGATGGGGCAGGTTTGGGGCAAATACAATTCGTTTTGTGCATCTCTACTCCCTGGTCATCTATAATGTACCCAAGGGACTTTTCAAACCGAATCAAAAGCTAGTGGAACTCTCTTTATTTTATTTGATGTACATGTGATTTTCCAGTAGCTCGGTTAGAACTTGACATACATGATTATATGTTCTTGTTATGAAGCTGAGAAGAAGAGAATCATTAATATATGCTATGACAAAACAAAGAAACTCACAAAGCACTTTGTTAACAAAAAGACAGAAGGAGCACTGGCCACCACAGGTCCATAGTGCCCTACTGGGTTCATGCTGCACTTCCTCCGAATACCAAACATGGTCAGCAGTAAAGCTTCATTCAAACTAACAAACACTAAACTTAGGTTTCTGTCATCTGTCCTTTTGCATAATTTGTACTTGGACATGTGTGCTTAGTCTATCTACAGTTAGTTCCTCCTCCAAAAGCATTTAAAAGAAACATAAAAAACATAAAAAGGATGATAGCGTAAACAATCCACCTCATTCACGTGCATTACACCTGTGACTGTATTTCTGATGAGCATTTATACACGACAAACAAGGACGTAACCTGAAAGTAGTAAGTTAGGACTCTGGGGAGATAGACCTCTGCTGGCAGGGAGGTGTAATGGCCTGGCTAGTGTTACTGGAGACTTTTGCACATCTGACTTATTTCTTATTTTTTAAACTGCATATTATATTCAAATTCTGTGACCAAGTCAAATTGTTCAAATGTGAACAAATCATTGTCATATTGTCAATATTGTCATATTTGCTCAAAACACTTTTTTGTGCAAGATCACATGTATAAACGTACAGAGCAGTCATTTGAGAAATTTTTGCACATCTGCAGAGAACTTTTGGCCATTTGCTTGGTGGAACATGATCGCTCTGACTGTATTTTCAGTGAACAACATACGTATCTTTCTGTTGAATAATATATTTCAATAAAACCCATACATAAAGGCACAGTCTCTAGTAGAGGGAAAAAAATCTTGAACGTATTACTGTATTTACTTACTTTGGCTGAGCCCTAGACATGTATGGGAGGTCGTTGTGGCATTTGTGGGCTTATGTTTATTGTTTATGCAGTTTTTTCTCCTAATTAATGCTATGATGACGACCTCTGTCAAATACATGACCAAAAGACATCTGAATCTCACGCAATGTACAGCTGAATCCCAAGGCTGCGGCTTTGAGGGTTGCGGATGTACTAAGCCACTAGCTTTGAGGAAGACAGATGTGAAATAAAACCACATCCAAAACCAACACATCCAAAAACATCTGTCAGTCTCTTGTTCAGTACTACCTGCACAATTACATGCACACATACACAACCATGTGCACACATAGACAAATCATTAACAAATAATATAATGGCCATATATGGTAGTAAGCTGGCTGTCTTTCTCCCTAAGATTGTCTAAGAGTCACTTACACACTGTTTCCATAACTAAACAAGTCTAACACTTTCAGAAAATATATTCCATTGGTTTGAGTTTGTTTATGAGGTGAAAGAAGTCATAAAACCTTTTTAATGGCTTTAAACTTGCAGATATTATTATTATTATTATTATTATTATTATTATTATTATTATTATTATTATTTAAAATAAATAAAAAATCAAATTAATTTATTATCATTATTAATTTATAAATTTACTTGTAATACATAACCACAGATTATACCCATCTCTGAATCTCATCATTGAAAGGAAAGCTTATGCAGATTTAGATCTTAATTTACAAATATAGTTAGCAGAAGAATGCATGAAGTCTTTCTACACAAAAACCTGCCCACCAGCTTCCCTTGGACTTCCATTTTTAATGAGTTGCAAGCAAACAGGTTTTCTGTTCTTTCTGTCATATGGGGAAATGTTTCAAAATTCTTGTGTAATTACTCATATACCACGCATGTAACCACTGGGAATTAGGTTGAAAAATGGGTCTTCCCTTAAGGGTATGTCTTATTTTCTGATTCCTAATCTGTAAGAGATGTGACATGTGATTAAAAAAGAATAGATATATTCTTCTACTTTGACCAAAACATGAATTACTTTGTACTACTGCATTGATAACCTAGTAAGATTTTCCAAAGCAACACAAAAACACACATTTTCACCTGCTATTTCTCTTTTCAACTTTATCTTTTTTTATTAAGATGAAAATGTGCTGTGACATACACTTCTGATTGTATACTGAAACTGCCCGTCTTAATGCCTCACTCAGTAAAGTCATTATAGACCCCTGTGGTTTTCTCAGCCAAGCATGTTCAGTTTCTTCTGGAGATGTTGACTCATTCATATCGTCTCATTTTAGTGGAATGGCTTAGCCAGAAGACCCTAAAAAACCCTTCAGGGAAAGTCACAGTTAAAGCTCCATATTTTTTCAACAGGGTCAGAAAAGTACTATATGGGACTAAAGGGTTGGGCACTATCAGAGTATATTAACCCTGGCATGGTTGATCTATACTGTATAACTGCCCTTTACTTCTAGCAAGCCTGGCAATGCCCACGTTTAACCTCCTAGAGTTGTGGTTTGGGTGGTGCGCAGCCATTCATCCAGATATAAATGTTTTTAACCAGCCCCCTAAATAGCACACAGCATACATCAGCACCTGGAGCTTCGCAGGCTTTCTCCTCTAAAAAAAAAATATTCCCTTTGAAACATTGCAGATGGGATATAGTTATGTACTGCATTCTGAATTCAGGTATGAGCTGTGATGGTATGGTCTACTTTGTGTAACATGTGTTTAAAGGATTCATTGTATTAGTAATATATTTTTTTTAATTACAGTGTACATTCTAAGGGTTTCTAATCATATATCAAAGTTATTCAGACATCTGTGTGTGTGTGTGTGTGTGTGTGTAACAACAAAATGTCCCCATGATGATAGCAATACATGGCAATTTTTTTGTTTCTCACAAAGAAAAATACATTTTTATTTTAAAAATGCAGGTTTATTTGAAAAACTAAAAGAGTGATGACTACAGTGAAGGAGAGGCTCTGGTGTCCCAGACAGGGTCAGGGCCTTGGGGTCAGAGCCACAGGAACAGGATGTGGGTATCCACTAGTCTGGAAGCTATTATAAAGGGCACGCCAGCATAGTGGTCTATACTAAACATTACACTGACAGTGATATTGGGAGCTATTTTTCTTTTTCTTTACTATTGTTTCTAATTTATACACATATCTTTTCATTTTGCTTCCACTCATTACACTAACATCCATCTCTGTCCTGAATTAGATGGTCTGATGAGAACGGTTTTCCTTCCACTGTTGTCTCTGTCTCCATCTCTCTCACTGTGTCATAAAGCCCACCACATATGCCCAATATAGTTAAAGCCTCACTCTCCACACTCTTTTTACACCATTGCTAAACAGTAATGATTTTTCCTGACACACAAGCAGAGAATGTGCGTAAGACATGACCTTTATTCTGTTCCTTCAGTGTGTCACCAGCAGAAGCGACATGAAGAAAATCGCCTCTGAAAAAAAAAAAAACAGCTGGAGAGGACTGTATTTTTAGATTCTATTGCACAGGGCGTCCATTTTTTAAGATCACCAAGAGGCCTAGATAAATTTGTGGGAAGGTGATAAAAATGAAAATTACTCTGCAGAATGATATCATAACACAATATTAGTCCTCAGCATTTATATATTTCAGAACAAAGTAGCTTTCAGCTTAATATTTATTTAAATAGTGTATCTTCTTGGAAATTGCTTTACATCTTAAAAAATACATAAAGCTGTTGCTTGCACTAGTACTTACAGCTTTCGTTCTTGCCATTTGGTCTCTGTAGATTTCTAGATATGTCTGTGTTTCTCACCCCACTAAATATTTCAACAAGTATTTTAACTTGCAAGATCAGGCATCACCGTGTGATACAATGAGACAAGTGTTTGCATAGAAACAGAGAAGGCTTTCCCCTGAGTGTGCATGCTGCCAGTATTACAAGCGACTGGCACTCTGTTGACTGGAGCTCTTCTCATCCCAGACCTGGCCACTTCTTTTGTGCGTTCTGAGTGGGGCTCTCCAACTGTGGGATAATAGCTTACTGATACAACCCTCCTATACCCCTTCTTACTTTGCTCGATTCAGCAGTCTAATTGCATTCCCTAGGAGTAAAAGGGGAGAAGAAGAAGAAGAAGAAGAAGACAAGAAAAAGTGGGAGCACGTAAATCTATCTTCATTTAAGTTAATTTCATTAAAACTGTGTACATGCTTATGAAACAAATTGAGATTCCATTTTAAGGCAAAAAAAGCATAATGGTTAAAAGCATTTGAGGGTTAGACCATAATTTCTCTGATTTACACTGGATCTGAGATGTTTTTAGTGCCTGATGAGGTGGAGGTTTAATCCCCCTGTGGTATTTTTAATGGAAGTCTCTTCAGGAGATTGAGTCATGTGGGGGAGACAGGGGAGCTGTTGTACTGAGGGATTAGACCCTCATGTGGGAATTAAAAGCCATTTAACAATACAGTAATCAGCATGTTTCCCTCTGAAAGAGCCTCTAGTTTCCCATTTTAGAAAACGTAGAGTATTACTCCCTTTCTGCATGAACACAAAACCCTTTCAGAAGACTTGTTTAGAGGAAATGGATTAATCCTGTGTGGTTTATATGCCCCACTAGAAAGAGATGGATAAAAGAAAAGGTGAATGAACGAGGACACCCACTGTTAGAATTCTTCGTTTCCGATTTTTCATGAGCTATCATAGTTTAACCAAAACCTTTCTGCAAGTATTAACAATTCCTCAAAGGAGAAACGATAATTAAAGTTTATATCGCAGGGGTTTGTGCCTTACTTAATGAGAAATATCAATACCAATCAAACAAATGATTGGATGTATCAGAATGGAAGAAATCAAAACAGCATTCACAAACCAACAAACTACTGACTGATTAAATGAATGATTGAATTAATAAATTAAGACATAGCACAAATGATTGGCCATATTCAAACATGCCGCCATACTGTATGCTAACACCACACACATCAACTGGCAAGAAGCTGCTAGATTAATTTTAATGACCTGGAAAATGATTTCAGGCTATGAATTAGATAATTACTGTATTTCTCAACAAATATGAACCCAATGTTTTGAAACACTTATAAAATTTGAACTAAAAAAATGCTATGAGTCAAGCCGCAGTCAAGCCTTTGATGATTTCACTACATGCACAGACTCAGACTTATATTTCAAAACAAATTTTATTGATTATCATTTAATATAAATAAAACACATGTGCCAGACTAATAATAAAGCGCTAACATTTATGAATGTTAGGTTAGCAGACAGGTTCGGTAAATATACATTTGTACTGAATGTCTCATCTTGAGCAGAGTGTTTCATTTAATACATCTGTGAATAATCATGGTTCAAAGACAGCAAACCCTCCTTTGTAACCTGGTCAGACCCAACTTGATTTGTCTTTTTATTTTTCCATTTTTTAAAATCTCATTTTAGACTAAACAGTAGAGTGATCCCTACAGCTGGTCTCACATTCACCTCAACTTTTTACGCTCAAGCATTAAACAAACCATTATACCATGAACAAGTACGAGGAATAAAGTAATTACATTTTTTGCTAGATGCAGGATAATTCCTTAAACCTACTTAACTTCTTTGGTAAAGTAGAAAAGTTATTGCGAGCTACTTGTGGAATAATAATTTTTGAAATGTGGTTGTGCAGTGCTGTTCTTCACTCCGTGGTTATATCGTTACATCAAAGTGACTGTCATCGACAGAGTCCCAGATAAAAAACATAATCTCTCAACAAGCGCTTGCCTTTTAGCTACCATCTGCCATGTAGCTCTAACTGTGACTGCAACAGTTTCTATCTAGTTCATTCTGCAAGATGATAAACAGCACATATCCTACAGAATGAATCAGTCACATCACATGAGTTATACAGCTAAAATATAAGCTCTGTTTGAAGTTAAGCACTTGCCCCAGACTAGAGTGAATGTAAGGGTTTTCCCTGAGGACCTGTGCATCTCCAGGGCTGCTAGATGCAAATAGGCTGCTAAGTCTAGCTAGCTAGCAAAAATATAGCGTTGAAAAACAAAACAAAACAAAACAAAACAAAAAAACTACAATGCCTACTTGTTGCTTGTATACAGTATTTTTTTTTAAACCCTATTTGATTTCTCCATGTATTTTGCTATCTATATAAAAACTGACTCTCACACAGCATGACCAAGTGTGAAATGCTAAAATACAGAGACATTCACCAACGCCTCCCATTAGTCACTAGCCAGCTATTATGAGTCCCCTAGCACAGCAGCTTTTCAGGTCTACAACTAGGATAGGTCTTCTGACAGTGATCAATTCACTAGATTCTCACCACATTAGAGTACAATGAAATGCCTTACCTGTTAGCTATGGAAAAAAAAGTGAAGCGCCATTAGTCCAGAATAATATTGGATTTTCATTCTCTCACTTTTGTTTACACTCTCATGCTCCTTCTCTTCCCTGATTGGCTTACAGTATAGGTTTCTTGCGATTTGTCTTTCTTTATATACTAATTTCTGAGGCTGAGCAACATGAACTTTAAATCATCTGCCGTAAAGCATGAGGTAATGAGTAATAAATGCTGCTGGCAGCACAAGTGATCATACTGTATATGACATTTCTTCAATGTGTTCACACCTCTGAGTATTACTAGAGATATTTTGTTTTTATGAATATCAATTAATCTTTCATCAACCATCACCTCCTCTGCATTCCAGGCTGCCTCCCACTGCATTTTGCAATAATCCTTGCTTCAACCTTCTACCTAAATCATGCCTATGTGCACGGCTGAGAACTTGTAGTGTGCCTCATGTCTCCCTGAATTTATTATCAGTTTGGTAAAGCAGTATTAACAATAAAGTAATGTTGTGTATGTTATACATAAAGGAAGTGAAACAGCAAAAAAACAAAACAAAAACAAAACAAAAAAACAACAATACAGTACAAGTCTCAGAAATGTCCTTTATCAGCTGTACAAGCGATAAATAGCTCTCTCAAAGAAGGCCTGTTTTTCTAATTAAATTTTGGCGAAAGGTGAAGTCCCTGCTGAACTCGATGTCCTCCACCCAGCTAAACCAAAATAAAAACAAAACAGACGTGCACAGCCATGGTCTTGCATACCGGCAAAGCCACGACAAAGGCTTTCCATACCTTCATGCATGACAGAATCCAATAACCCAACAAAAACCTGGGGGGTGGGGGAGGGGGAGAGGGTGTCGCAGCAAAGCAGTGCTGTTTCCAGGCTAGTCTGCCTTCTCATCTCATGACACACAGAGGTCAAAGTTCATGACCACAGGACCTACAAAGTTCTCTTCACTGAGAGTGGATAAATTAAGGGAAGTTGGGTTTTAAATACAAATATTTAAAAGAGATTTTCTAGAGATCAAGCAAGGTCACGACTTCTGCATATATATAATTAAAACAAAGAAAAGTGATTGTTGTTCTTCTAGGTTACAGATCAATTTCTCAAGTTAGAAAAACTCAAGTTACAAAACAACCCCAATGTATCTAATTTCACTTAGTAGACAGAGAAAAAATAAATCATAAAACTACAATTTTATTCGCCACATGCAACAAAAAAACATAATATAGTAATATGTGCATGTCAAAAGTCCTAGGCATGAATGCATGCAGAAACAAACAAACAAACAAACAAACAAATAAATAAATAGTCTATTTATTAATTTACTTATTAATGTACTCTTGGCTTTGTGATCTGGAAGCACAGTTCTGGAAAAGAAAAACATCCTCAAACTACAGTATGCCAATACAAACACCAGCATGTCCAAGGTTATATCTCATATTATTTCTGTCAGACCAAACATAAAAAATGTAGCAAAGCTTTATCTCATATCGAGTTGGATGAATCTAAAAACAATACTTAAAAACAGAAATTAATTATATAGAGCTTACAAATTACAAGTCAGAGAGCACAGTATTGCTAACTTGTAAATACTACATAAATAACTAGTAAAGTAGCTCTTAGACAATGTACATAGATCAAATGGGCCCATCAGATGTAGAAGGGTGGTGCACTGATAAAGACAATGTTAAATGCCATCGGGTGCAGGTGCATTTAAGTTCATTTGATCATTTTTTTTTCTCTCACTAGAGTTAAAGGAAGCCATTTGTCTGAGCAGTAGGCACTACATACATCCACACACACATAAACCATGCCACAAAAGTGTACACAGTCTGTCCAAAACCTTTTAAATATTACCATTTGTCACCATTGTGCTTCAGAATGGCCAGGCTCGGGGGATTTATCCGATCAGGTAGAGAGAATGAATCTGTGAACTCATCTTGCTGAAGAAATAGGTTTCAGAATTGATCACCAAGGCTTGCATGGGTGCACTCTCATCCTCTTCCAGTTCTCAATGCATTTAGGATTTCCATTCTTCAGAGAGATCAAATAAAGTTTCTGACACAAATAAGTGAATCTAGATTACGATAATCCACAAAACCACTCTCTGAGAATGCTATTAATATGCTCACTGTTAAATTGACAGTGTGCCTTTCTAAGCTGGGAGGGAATTAATCCTATTCATATCCTTAGAGTGAAACAAAGTGTCACCTAGAAATATGCTTTCAATCTAGTGCAAGCTTTAGCTGACTACTCCACACAGACTTTCACATTGAGGGAACCGAACAAAATGTGGTTTAGAAAAGATGTATGCTAACTTTATCTTACAAAGTATTTATGATGCATTTATGAGTATTTATGATTAAAAGAAATATGGATATAGACCGTGCCTTAAGTATTAAGCATGAATAAAAATATAAAACCATGGTTGTTTTTACATGGTGAATGAATATTGTTATCCATGAATTGGATATTGGACAATTGGATTTGTTCAAAGTTTTCTTTTTTTTCTTCCTCCTCTTTCCCCACAAAAATTTTGTTTGTGCCGACCAAACAAAATAAGGCATCAGAACATGAAATTTGGCAAGAAATCCTTCCTGTTACTCAGCCAAGGCAGTGAACTTGCATTGGCCTTATGTGGCGCTATGGTAGCACATTGTTTTACATTTTGACCCATATTTTGACTTGATCTATAAGTGGACATAATTATCGGTAAAACAACAAAAAGATAAGCTGGGAGGAACTTTAAAATGTCTGTTATTTTGCAGCAGCCTCTTGGAGGGCTTTTCTTTTTTGTTCCCTTTTCCTCTCTGCTCCACCTGGCTGCTTTTTGCCCATTCTTCAGTGGATCTACATTGCCTTCTGTTTCATGCAGCTTTAATTAATATAAGCCAGACGGAGAGGAGGCGAATAATGACCAAGACTAGTAGGTTCATGACTAATGGACCAAACATAATTTCTAGGAACTGCAGGATTTGCCAACCACTTGGTTTGGAATTATGATTCCCATTTAGTAATGCTCCAAAGTACAGGAATATTTTCCTGGAATATGATAACAGTCAATTAATATGTTAACAACTAAGTGAGATTTCTTAGCGTCTACTCAGCTACACCCTAGCAACTGCCTGGAATACCAGAACAACCACATAGCAACACCCTATCAATGACCTAGCAACACCCAAGCAACTACCTGGGATACCCTGGCAACCACCTAGAAACACCCTAGCAACCACCTGAGATAACATAGCAACACGCTAGCAACAATCTGGGATAACATAGGCCCTACCTAACATAGCAATCCAATAGCAACATAGCAACTACCTGGCATACCATAACAACCACATAGCAAACACCTCAAATATCATAGCAACTGATTAGCAATGCACCAGCAACCGATTGGCAGCACCCTAGCGACACCTGGGATACTATAATAACCATATACCAACTCCATAGCAACCACCTAGCACAGCCTAGCAACCACCTGGCAAATCAACCTCCATAATTAACTATGTTTTAACCTTTAAAATTTTTAATCATCAAACATAATTTTTAAAAATATTTTTAATGTTTAATCTTTTAACAGTTTAACCTTTTAGCCTTTTAACCTTTAAATATTTAAGCTTTAATGTTTTAAAATTTTAAAGTCAATAACAATGACACATTGTAGTATTGTTTAACTCTTTTAGTGTGTTCAACAGCTCTGTCAAGCCAACACAAGTTCAATTAACTTTAGCTTTCTAGTTTTGCTTTGTGTCCCCAGTCACTGGAAGAGCTGTGGCTCTACCATATCATGGTCCATACATCAGAAGATGTTAGAGACAAAAAGGACAAAAACTCATACAAAATCATTTGTCCTACCCGCAGACTCAGTCAGCTGTGTTTGAATGTCTCTTTAACAAGCAGAATTTGTGGCTGATATTCACTAGTAGATATTATGTAAAGTACAGGAAATCCCATAGTGTAATGTAACATATCACTAACCCTGTTTTAGGCATTTTGGACATATAATTCCACTTAATAAATTCCACTTAGTCTTCCATCTAGGTGAGTACAGCATGCACAAAGTGGAAGTTGATACTCAGTGACTGCTTAGGAAATGATGGCTGTCAGCACAGGTGTGCTCAAGGCTTTTATTGCTTTCACTCAAGCACAATACACACCCTGCACTAGATGAGTTAGATATTAGCTCAGGTCAGCTGAACTTATCAAAGGTAAGTGAGGAGAGGGGTGGATTAAAGAAAATTGTACGTGTACTCTACTGTGTACACTAAGTAGACACCCTCTATTGATCTCGCTACTTCAAAACCAGAGCATAACAATGGTGGTTTGTTTTTTAGGCCAAGTTTCAACTGTCAGCATTCAAACCTACTATAGTTACCAATCATATAGCTTTTTTTGTGGATAGACAGCCTTGGACAAATTTGGGTTTAGCTGAAATGTGTCATACAAATGAACATATTCACAAGCCTTCTGGTATTTTTAGAAGGTCCCTTAATTGCTGAAAATATATCCAGTTATCCAGCTCTAAGCAAATGCACTCTAATAATTTGTAGCTGAATAGTATAAAATGGCTTTGTAACACCTGACGATTAACTTTTGATTATTTGTGACAATAGTGGGCAATGAGGATCATCAGATATATTTTTTGCAATAGGTTGTTGTTTTTATTTTCTCTAGTGGACGAAGTCTGAATATACAGTATCTACAGCATTTGGTTTTACCAGTCCAGTTTCTATGTAGCAGTCTACAACACAACATTAATTATTCTGCACAATTCAAAATATGAGGCCACCTTACAGAAACTGTGAAAAAAAACAGCACATAAGACCACAGGCCCTGTCATACTCAAAGAAAGGGCAAAGGCTTACCATGGTATTTCTTTCTATCCTATCCCAGCACACTCACACACACACACATTATGGAAATCCCACAGATTACAGACCACTTTTCACATAATTACTACTCCGCAAACCAAAGCATAATCATGCAATTTCCTCTGTGACGCATTATCCAACAATATCTATATCAAGGCAGTGGACCTTTAGGCAGCTAATTTGAGAAATTGAAGCAGTGTAAGATAATTAGTAAAGTTAAATGATGTCCATATACTTTCCACAATGCAAAACCCTGAAAAAACAGCCCCCCTTCCCCCATATGCTAATCTGCAATTAGAAAACATACATAACATGAGTAAAAAATAGGCAGGAGAAAAGAAAACCAAAGGAAACAGGAACAAAGGAAAAGGAACAAAACTAAGAGTATTAAAGATAGGTCAGGCATGCCATTTTGTGCACCTGCTTGGTATATATATATATATATATATATATAAGTATACTGCAAAATGAAACAAATTTATTGGTATTTTAAAATCACTAATCACTCGCTCCCACCTTGGCTACTCAGACCACATCCCTGTTATGCTAGTCACAGCATACAGACTGCTCGTCAGATGCTCCAAACTGGTTCTGAAGCAAGTGAAAATCTGGCCTGAACCATCTTTGCTCTTCCGGACTGTTCTGAGCACACTGACTGGCACATGTATGGGGAAGCGTCAACTTGGAGGAATACATGGCATCAGTGGCCAGCTACATCAGCAAGTGAATTGATTATATCACTGTCTCCAAGGTCATCACCA
>CM074953.1:18273976-18292740 GCA_037577455.1 Pangasius macronema | reverse complement strand
CTTTCTCCCTGTCTCCGACCCCCATCTCATATATTTCTATATATATATATATAGATATATATATATATATATATATATATATATATATATATATATATATATATATAATGTTATGTTTACACTTACAGCAACTTATTATATTATTACTCTTTTGCACTACTGTCATATCTGATTCACTTTCTTAAAAGAACTGTTTAATAGTCAGCACTGCACTGTATCTTACTGTGCCTATTGTCCTGATTTGGTAGTCATTGTACTGTCATGTGCAGTTTACACATGTTTGCATGGGCACCTTATGCAAAAATGTGTACTCACTTGCAGTTCTGTTTTGTTTTATGTAGCACCATGGTCCTGGAGGAATGTTGTTTCATTTCACTGTGTACTAACTAGCAGTATATGGCTGAAATGATAATAAAGCCACTTGACTTGACTTGACAGATTTAGTATTACTTTATTTCACAACGCACATGTACATGTACAAGGAATTTGTCTTTTTACAAGGTACAGACAAATAGGGACAGCGTACAACAGTAAACTATAGTACATATTCACTAGAGCATCATACATACATAGATAAACACAAAAGAGAGTGGCAGTGGACAACAAATAATAGAAATAAACATATGTAATGGTGAAAAAGGATTGTGCAAAGATTCAAAAAGAATATGCAAAGGTGGTGTTTAAGGTTAAGGTGCTGTCAGTGCAAAATATTAAGTAACATTAAAAAATGTGTGTGTGTGTGTGTGTGTGTGTGTGTGTGTGTGTGTGTGTGTGAGTGTGAGTTGATAGTTGGTTGATAGTTGGTTGATAATTGCTACAACCCTTGGAAAAAAGCTGTTTTGGTGTCTTGTGGTTCTTGTTTTTACAGTCAAAATATTTTGGGCATGCTTACTTACTCTGGTTAGGTATAAGTCCTCTAAGGATGGTAGACTGCACCCAGTGGTGGTCTCAGCCATTCAAATAGTATGGACTGTTATGGATGATGTTAGGACTGGCTCATGATGGCTGTGTAAGACTATATCACTAATATGGGGGTATTTATTTATTTATGCTTCTTTAGCTGTTGCAGGAACACAAGTCATTGATGGGCTTTCTTTATTATGGAAGAGATGTTGTCTTCCCATTTCAGGTCCCAAGTCAGAAGACTGACCAGAAATTTGAATGACTTTGCAGTGCTGAGAACCAAGCCATTTATGTCCAGCATGGAGTGAGGTGGCATTTTACATTTATATTTATCTAGAGCGACTTACAGAAGTGCTTTGAAGTCTCTATCAATAAATACATTCTGATACTGGATCACTAGGTCATGGACTAAGAATACCATCAGTCTAAAAACTGTTGGGGAGGTATATATTAAAAGCACTCAGACAACACAAAGTGTTTTTTAGGCATTTTCTTCCTAAAGTCAGTGACCTCCTGTGTTTTCTGTGTTGTGGTTTGTCATCAACAAATGGGCTCATCATGTTGAAAAAGAGGTCAATAAGAGTGGTGTCATCTGCAAATGTGATGAGTTTAACAAATAGGTCACAAGTAGTGCAGTTTTTTGTGTATAAAGAGAAGGTTACTGCCCCAGTACTGAGGGTCAGAGGGCTGGACATGTGACCTCCCAGTCTCAAATACTGCTTCCTCGATGTGAGAATGTCAATAATCCAGTGCCATATGTAGGGTGGCAGGTTGAGTAAGACCAGCTTACTTTCTAGCAGCTCTGGAATAAAGGTACTGAAGACAGAGCTGAAATCCATAAACAGAATCCGGATACATCTAGGTGTTGTTGAATGTAATGGAGGCCCATGCTGATGGCATTATCTATAGACCTGCTAGCTCTGTAGGCAAATTGCAAGGGGTTGAGTAGTCTGTCTGTGGCTTTTTTCAAGTATGCCAGGATGAGGCACTCAAACAACTTCCTCAGCAAAGATGTTATGCCAACAGGTCTTTAGTCATTGAGGTCAGTCAGCTTGGCTTTTTTTGGAACTGGATGATTTTGCTGGTTGAGGGTGTGGACATTTGATAGAAATATCCTGGGAAGCTGAGATGTTAATCCACATTTCCTGAAGTGGACCAAGGTGAACTCACTTCCCCTCCTCCTCCTCCAGTGTTGTACAGAACTGGCTGCTGATTGTTGGCAGTGAGTCTCTGGTGTTAGAAGAGTTTGTCTGTCAAGTAGTATGAATATCCTGCTGAATACATGCTGAAGACACTTTTAGCAAAGCAAAATAGGCCAAAGTAAAGTAAATACTTTATTATAAAGTAATAATCAGTAATTGGATAGCATGGTGGAGACAAAGTCAACTGCATATAGTATACATTGGATAATATATAACGGTATCTTAAATGTTCAATAGTTACTTGGAAAATATGTATTTTTGCTAAAGTGCCTAATAGATGTATCTTCTTAGATACATCTATTAGACACTTTAGCAAAAATATATAGATGTAATAGATGTATAATAGATGTATCTACATATATATGTTTGTGCCAGTGATTCATTACTCTTAATTTAACCCTCATTAGCTGCTTTCTCTGTGAAACTGGAACCCCAGAGTACTTTATTCTGTATCTTGGACCCTGTATTGTTGGTCCTGTCACTTGGGACATCATAGAGGATATTAGGAGGGCTCAAATTCATAAACCCACTCCAGAGTGCCTATCAGAGAAGGTCTACCTATCAGAGGTCATATAAGAAAGGTTATGCACTGGTTGCACACTGGAACCCTTCGTTCCAGACACCATGGCACCATTGTTCTTAATTGATCCAGAACAAATTCTGGTGGCCTTCAATGTCTCAAAACATTAAACAATTTGTGAAGTCTTGATATGTCTGTGCTCAATCTCCTATCTCTTGTCAGTTACCCACAGGTCTCCTTGAACCTTTGCAAAGACCTAGCTTGTTTGACTTCTTTACAGACCTTCCAATTTCACAAGGTAACACCACCATCCAAAACATATAATAGACAGATTCTCAAAAGCCTCTCATCTCATCCCTCTTCCAAAGCTTCCCACAGCCATGGAAACCACCAAGATCAGAGAGGTTGTTTGATACTATGGGCTGCCCAAGGGTATAGTCTCAGATCAAGGTACAATTCACATCAATTCACATTCACATGCATGGCATGCCTTTGGCAATTGTCTAAAGATTAATGTCAGTCTGTCCTCAGGCTATCACCCCCAGTCCAAAGGACAGGCAAAGTGACTTAATCAAGAGATCAGGAGGTTTCTCAGAGCCTACTATGCAGGCAACCAACATGGATCAAACTGCCTTCTACCCTGGGCTGAATATGTGCAGAATTCTTTAATTTACTCCTCCACGGGTCTCACACCCTTCTAATGCATGTTATAATTTCAAACACCTCTTTTTCCTTTAACGGAGGAACCTTTGGCTGTCTTAGCAGTCAATGATTGGATGAGGTGGACTGAACAGATGTGGAAGGCAGCCCATGTTTGAAAGCAACATGCCATTAGGCATCAAAAAAGCAGACAAACATTGTGATCCACACACACCTCTATGACCCGGGGAGGCAGTCTGGCTATCCACAAGAGATCTGAAACTCAAAATTCTGCCTTGAAAGTCCCCATTTTATTGGTCTCTGATATATCCTCAGACATATAAATTCAGTTTCCTATATCTAATATATAATACCTATATCTAATACCTATAACTAGAGTTACCACCCACATAAAAAATTGCTCCCACTTTCCATGTACTCTTTACTCAAGCCCTATTTTCCATCTCCCTTTAACCAGGTAACCTGAGCTCCACCACTGGTGGAGAGCATCTTCATGCAGCAATTGAATGCTACTCAACTCCACACCACGGGGCAATGCAATGCATTATCTGGTTGCTGGGAAGGCTACAACCCAGAAGAGAGTCTGGAGTACGAGGCAATGACAATCTTGACTCCATTCTCATCAGTGCCTACCACAGAAAACACCAAGATCTCCCCATGCCCAGACCTAGGGGCAGACCTAGGTTCAGCTTTGGGAGCAACCTGTCTGGAGGATTCTATCACAGACAAATACTCCTGCACATGGATCCTCACTGTTCTTTTGAGTCTCCTTTGTTTCATAGATTCAAGAATTCAACTGTGGTAAAATGGTTTTTGTCTTTTGCCTGTATTTGGCGGTACTTAATTCTGTATTTGGCTGTACCAAATTGCACAAATTTAGTTTTAAAATTCACATGTATATAGCTGCATTTTTTTTTGTTAATTGCAATATGATGTGGCATAAAATTAAAAGACAGCTCAAACTTGTATTATAATATTATTTTGACTGATATTTAGATAAGCAGAAGACAAAGGTTTAACATCTTACAGTACACAAATATATTACGTTTAATACTGAGATTGATATTCATGAATACTGATAGTTGTGATGATAACATTAATGTGCCATAATTGCATATTCAGTGGAGATAATTCCATGCATAGGTAGTTCTGAGGTTTGTTTACCATTGTGTGCAATTTTCAGCTATAAATCATCACTTCACTCACCTAAAGTAAACTGTGATATTTCCCTTTGCATATAATGTCCAGTAAGATTCAACATGTCCAGTTCTACCTTTCTCTGGGCCACATAATAATAGGATTGTGGCATTATTGTGCTGTTATTGTATAATTGTGCTGTTTACCTCATTGGATTTTATATATATACCTATAGCATGATGATAATGGTCATGTTTGTGATATGTTTCTATTTGTCTAGTGTGCATAGACAAAGCATAGTTAAGCAATTTCCCCTGGGATTAATAAAGTTCTTTGAATTGAATTGAATTGAATAATTGTATAACAGAAAGACAAGAAATTAAGTAAAAAAACAACAACAACTGATGTTAACCCAAACCAATTCACTGTAGTTAATAAGTAACATTAATAATAAGGGAAATTATCTTTTTATTATAATAATATTATCTTATTTTTCAGTAAACTTGAATAATCATGAATAATAGTTATTCAGTGAAACTAATAGAAAAGGTGTACAGTTATGGGCGGGAATTTTTATGTAGGGAAGTCTAAGTTTAAGGGGTTAACTGACAGTATTGTCTACATTTTGACCCCAGACATGGGAGCAGTTGCCACAGACAACTGGTTGACCTGATACTTATATGAATGTGTAATTAAGACAGTACTGGTCAAATTATTCCACTCATCTAATGTCTCATTGCTGTCTGTACAGATGTGAAAGAGCTTACATCTTTCTATTTTCCAGGAGGTGGTTGTTGGTGTGCTGTGGTTCAGTGTGATGAGCAGACTTATGAGTTGCTTGTGGTGCAGCAGTAGGAACATACATCAAGGAAAGGAGGAATGTTGTCCATGTAGTGTCACTATATTGCACTGCCCACTTAGCCACAAGTAGACTTATCAGTAGAGAATGTGTCACAGTGCAAAAAAGCAAAGAAAGAGAGAGAGAGAGAGAGAGAGAGAGAGAGAGAGCAAAAAAGTTTGTCTAGCCATGAGTCACTCTTTCTGTTTACCTACAGACAGCTTTAGTTGTCTGCATGATTCTTGCCACCATGGCAACTGTCTTACCGCTAGGGCAACCTTGCCCCATGTGGGTTGCCATACACAATTCCACTACAGGAATTCCATACAAAAGGCCAAGGAATGCCACCTTTCATTGTGGTTACTCCCAATACATTATCATCTGAACAGATAAGGTATCTTTCAATTCTCATATTCAGTTTTCTGTGCTGGAGACAAAATCCACACTGACAAAAGGAATTGTAACTGCTTTGCTTGTAAGCACCAAGAAACCAAACCCATTAGTAGGCTGGTTACTTCAGTCATTCACTAGTTGTACTGGCATCAACTCACAGCTGCAAGCACGCACATGTGTACACACAGTGTGAGACATGATGACAAAGAAGAATTCTTAAGACAAGAACTGCGTGCACACACACACACACTAGGGGTGTAACCAAATATGAATACATTATTCAGATTGAACAGATAATGTGTCCTAAATGAATACAAATACAGATATGGACAATAGAGGGGGAATTTGCTTTGTGTTTTTGAAGAAAGCTTGCCAGATTCAGGGATTATTGGGATCCTGCTGGATGAAACAAAAAAGTTGTGTGAGTGTGAGATGTTTACATCCAGGGTGTCCCCCGCCTTGTGCCTTGGGGTAGGCTCCAGGCTCCCCTGCGACTCCATGTAGGATAAGCGGTATGGAAAATGGATGGATGGACATATTAACAGTGGTGTGCATTTCTGATTTGCAGGGTCTATATTGCAGACAATATACGCAAGTTCATTAAAGGCATACTAATACTAATAGGAGATGCACTATTTGGTTTTAGCCTGAATGAGACACAGCTTTACTAAGCTTCAAAATAAAACCATATTTCTAACATGTTTTTGTGCAAACAAAAGAAATATTCTTTCATAAATATAGCTCACACATAACTTGTACTGTGCACAGGGTTAGTGTTAGCATGACCATTCTCCAATATTGTTATAAAAAAATCTTTTTCAGGCAAGTTATACAGGCATTATAATGAAATGCAGCTTAAAAGATCCATTCCATTCCACTGGCATATGCATCGTGTCCAGTTATAATAGATGCTGATAGCATGTCCAGCAAACTTTTTTGATCTTTCTAGAATGTAACAAACACAAAAACTAAAATTAAAATAAATAAAGTAAATCTGATAAAATATTATTCGATGCTTACTTTTGTCAGCTGCAGCCTAAATAAGTTTCTTGATTTGGTACAAATAAAAAATTGGTAAAAGTTGAATAAAGTAATGTTCTGCAAATTGCTATTTGCTGTAATAATTTGTCAATGAAAAATGACTTCTTTTTCCAGCAACTCCGTTTTTATTTCATCAGCCCAGGCATAGTGGGAGGGTTGACCTTTCCCTCCTCTTACAGACCATGCCCACTCTAATTTAAAACCAAACATGAAAACAGACACAAATAGTTTGAGTACTAAACAGATACAGATACAAATACAAATAATTTCACTGTATTACACCTCTAACACACACTCATGCATCGTTACAGTAGAACCAATGTAATTTTTAACTCATACTAAGATTTATGTTTGCACATACAATCACCTCTTTTGGTCATGTTTCACCATGGGAGACTAAAACGTCTGGGATTCATTAATGTCTAAAGCACCCTATCCACCCTGTGAAGCTGAACACCTCACCTTATTATCCCAGCATACTGGACATAGATATGTTGCAAATATACACCAGTGGACATACTGTAAGTGAGATATCTGTCAAGTTCTCTGTCCATTGTTGCGCAATGGCTCTCTGTTCAGGCTGTATTTTACTATCAACAAGGTTTTGGCTGTTTGTCAAACAAACATTCCTTCAGTGAAAGGGAAATCTGGGTCACAACTTATTTGTATAGTCTAATGTAGACCATCTATAGACTGTCAACAGCCTTTCATTTAACTGTCATCAATCAGTGTGTAAACCAAACAATATGTTAACAATGGATGTTGATATTTGGTAGATAATCTATACATATTCTATAGACTAACAACTTGTCCCTTAGTCCACTAGATGGTCAATACAATGCCATCTGAGATTCAGCTACAGAGAAAAGGATGACTCTGATCATGCTTTTCTCAAATTGAGTAGTATTAACATGTAATAGTTTTACGAACATACTTTGTTAATTTTACATATTAAATTACAAAACTTATACACTGATATATACACCTATAAGTACGTATAAGTGCTTATAAGTAGTAAAGAATTTCAAACAGTCATCATCAGAACACCAGCAAATATAGAAGTTAACTGCATACTCATCTCAGATCTCCTCCTCGTGTGGTAGGCACAGGTCAGAGGAGGCTTGAGGCAGTTAGGGAAACCAGCACACCAGCTAGTCAAGAGATAAGTCTGGCAACTCAGGAAACCAGCATGCCAACTGATCAGGAGTCAAATGTCCTCGCCGGAGTCAGGAGGTAGAGTGACGACATCCTTGCCAGAGTCAGGTGTGGAGCAGCAACCTCCTCAGCAGGTGGAACAACAAGGGATTTAACACAGAGCTCAATACACGCCTTGGGCTGGGCTGGAGAGAACTCAGCACAGGCCTTGGGCCCCACATAGGTGGCTGCCGGTAGTGGCTGCAGTACTTTCTCTGTTTTTTTCACTGTAAAAATTCATGCTCTCTTTGAGAATGACCCCTTTGGGGACCGGCCAAATGGGTCATGAGTCAAAAATACATGGTCAGTATTTCATCAGCGCACTGACTAGTTCATTCATTCATCTTCAGTAACCACTTTATCTTGATCTGGAACCAATCCTTGTAACACTGGGCGCAAAGCAGGAGAGTAAATCCTGGATAGGATGCCAGTCCATTGTAAGACACCATTCACTCACACATTCAATCACATCTACAGTAGGGACAATTTAGAGTAGCCAATCTGCAACATTCCACACAGGCAGCAACCCAAACTTAGGATCAAACTGGGGACCCTGGAGCTGGGAGGTGGCAATGCTACCCACTGTGTCACCCTGCTGACTAGTTACACTGTTTATTCTGAAAGTATTGAGAGGCACAAAATGACTTTTTTTTTATTTAAAACTTCTTTTTATGCCTTAAGTGCACTATCGCTATTTAAACTGTTAAGTAGTATTACTGCTATTACAAAAAGATTTGCATGCATGTTGGTAATTACCATTAACAATCTGTTATAGTTGAAAATACGTGACAAGGGTTAAACATCAATTCCATGGCATAAATTATATGAACTAATACATTTAGTGCATAGAAATAAATAAGTGAATTCCTGCTATTGTATGCTTCTTATTCCTACTGAATCAGTAGGAATTACATGATACTTGTAAACACATTATTATTAGTCGCATTGCAGTTACACTGGCATTTACACTGGAATAAGGACACTACAATATAAAGTGTTAGTAGTGAAGGTAATGGAGCTAAAAAGTGAGTATATGATGTATAAAAGGTGACAGAGACAGAATTAAGAGCAGAAACAGATATAAGGGCTAAAGACATGACTGAAACTGGTTACTTGGAAGGAGCCATGTTGTGTGCCCTCCAATTAAGGGCTATTTTCAGAAGAAAGGGGATTGGTAGAAAGTGACCAACCAGCTGTGGAAATACATGTCTTATTCACACCCCTAAAGTCCCAAAATTCAGCCTGAAATGTGAGCAGAGTATAGCCCTACGAGCAAGTGATAATAAAACGCATCACACGCACAAATCAGAAATACACTCCTCCTCTGCTGTGTTTCAGACACGTCTATCTGAAAGTTGCTAGAAGATAGCCTCAGCATTGGAAGTTTCCACTCATTTTGTGGCTGGACTCTCTCTTTTTTATTAAAATATGAGAATGTGGAGTATATAGAGGCAATGATAGACAAAGCATCTGTAAACTGAACAGCTTTTAGATTATTCTCCTTCTTCTCCTTCTGCTGAACCTTGTGTTCAGTTGTCCCTGGTTGATGTGGTATCCTGTGCCTTGCTGAGTCCTAGGTGACACTTTTTTTGGGTAGGCAATGAATACAACCTCATGCACTTTTAAAAGGTGCATAGGCTGCTGGGCTCAGCTTTTTGTGTGAATTACAACATAATTTGTTATGCAGTGTCATTGTTTTGGTGGAAATATAGTATGTGGTTCATTAGTTTGTAAAATATGTCAGGGACTCAACAGAGGCCACTTGGGCATTGGTGTACCAAATGCGGTTTTGGGGGATAGGAGGACTTGCTAATGCACCTTTGTCATGTCTAAGGTTCAGATGAACCTTGCCCATACCAAGCTCTATGAGCTCAGCCTCTTGGGCATAGGTGTCAAACACTTGTTTCAGCTTATGGAAGTTGACACAAAACCAGAGGCCCCAGCTTGCTTTTGGCAACATGACATTGGCTTAGGTAGTTGAGGATGATAGACCTATATGTGCTGAATGTAAGATCTGGGCATTTTGTTCTCTCTGGAACAATTTATTACATGGACAATTTTCTCTGCAGGAGAAACTTTTAATATCATGGGAAGCTACTGTCATTTGTACTGACAGGAGTACAATAGCAGTGCAATTGCCTAGACAAGAAACATGAAGACTTGTGTGAAATCCTCTGTTTTTTTGTTTTGTTTTGTTTTGTTTTTTTCCAGTTCCCAAATATCATAGCCATTCTCTATTACCACATTTCTTCATCTGCTATTGTCTTTCTCTGCATGGGAACATACAAGTGTGAGTCAAATGCAACCCTTAAAAGTGTGAAATAAATTAGAATTTAATAAAAAAAAATTCTGAAGGGAATCTGGACACTAGGTAAGGACTGGAACACAAATTGGAGATGACGTAGAACAATCTATACACTTTTGTGACACCTATTTGCAATAAGCAGTGCAAAATAAAAATGCAAAATAATAAAAAAAGTTTTCATATGACTCACCCTTGCACACAAGCACACATACATACAACAAAGCATAAAGATGCACACAACTAACAGACTACTGGAAGATCTCTAGTGGAAGTCTGAAGAATTACAGCACACACATTCATAGCATGAATTCAGAAAAAGAAAAAAAGTACATAAATAGAATAGTTAAACATCAAGGCTTAACGGTTAAGCTGTTGCTAAGCTGGTCACTGTGCAATATTTGAACAATTTCTGTGATACAGAAAAGATTCATATAAAGGACAAAAACAAAAGTCACACATAACCATTGCAGCCACTGCAGCCAATAAAAGATCAATTAAGAAGATTGGGAATGGAAGATGAAGATTAAAAAGAGGATTAAGGAGATCGGAATAAATTATAAAGAAAAACAACATAGCTATAGTAAGCTATTTGGAAATGAACTATTAGCTGTGGCATTGTCTTCCACTGGTTAAGGGATTATAGTTTTGGTTTGGAGCTGTTAGCAAGCATGGCGGCTTTCCAGCTTGTAGAGCACTTTATTATGTGTGCTTTGTCCCCTTGATGGCTGTGTGGGAGTAATGAATAGTCCACTCTTTCCCATTAAAATAATAGCCTCATCAAACACACTCATGCCAGAGCTGCCTATTCAGTGCCAGGCTGTGGTATTCATTTCCTAACAGCCCATGGAATGCCAGTCTAAAGCTGGAATTTTAATTGCTTCATTAAAATCATCCAGTCATTGAGAGGTTGAGGGCTGCGGAAGTGGGATGACATGGTGGCAATCATTTGGTTTGTTGATTAGTCTCAGCAGTGCAGCTTCACAAAATAAAGTCTGATCAGGTGGGCTGAAAGGAAGAAGAAACTTCCTCTCACCCCATCAGGTTGCACAGGTCTTGGAGGGTATATACAAAAAGTTGGATTATTTCATGGGGATCATGAGAGATTATCAAGTTTAATCTTTGATCCCTACAAAGCTCCTTCATTTTAGACAATTTCATGAACCTTTTCAACCTCTGCAGAAAACCTTGTAGAGCCTCAGCAAGGAGGAGACAGGGAAAAATAACTAGACGTGCAATAATTCTTTCCCATGTAAGGCATGATTACAAAGGAGATGGTGGGAAATAAATGTTTTTCACCTGGAAGTTTCGGAGAACCAGATAGGATATTGTAGAAGGTTTAACTTTAGTCCAGATGTCTACAGATATTTCATAGTGTATTAAAAGGTGTTCAATCATTTCGTCTTGATGACAGTTATGTATGGGACAGTGGGTGGTTCTAACTGGGAGTCCACCTACTAAAATTAACAAGATTGTGTCACGGGTGTTTTCTGAGAGATTACTTTACTGGTTAGTTGTTTGTACTGTGGAGTTCCTCCATGTCTTTGTTGGAAGAATTGACCCAGTCAATGTCTAGTTCTATATATTTAGAAGTAAAGCCACCATATGAGTTTGTAGTAATTTACATATTGTCCTGCGTTTTCCCATGTTGTGTCATTGGTTTGTTACCCATTGTTTTCACCTCTTTGGTATTAGCCCTTGATTAGTTTGTCTATATATACCCGTGTCTATCTATGTCTTATTGAGAAGTCTTGTTGATTGTATCATTCTTTTTTGAACCCTATTTTCCTTATGTCTTTATTTCTCATGCATTCCAGTTTTGACACCTGCTTCTCTTATCATTGTTGATCATGAATTGCTTTATGTTAACTCAGTAACTGTTTGTCTACATGAACTGTTTGCCTGTGATTTGACCCCTCCAACAGAAGTCAGACAAATAATAGGGATCTTGGCAGGTAGTTCAATTTTGGACAAAAGTGGGGGTGAAAATACAGTTGCTTTGCAATGTTGCACTCCACCAACATCAGTGCAGGTGCATTCAGAAGTAATTGAATGAAAATTGTCTTACACCCAACCAAAACAGCAATGCATCAGAGTTATTACATTTGCATCTGCAGAAAAATAGAACCTTTTATGTCTAACTTTGTCTAAGAGCTCTATTATGGTAGACTTAGTGTTTACCATTGATAAAGATGTGAATATAGAGTTTAAGAATGCCTAAGTAAGAGTGCTAATAATAATAATTTAATAATAATAATAATAATAATAATAATAATAATAATACATTCCATTTCACCCCACCTAACTACCAGGGGAGGTGTTTCAACACCATGGATACCTTCTTTGTGCACATATATTGAGAGCTTTAATATAAGGTCATGTATTGATCTTTTGAAACTACTAAATGCCAGTTTTAATGGCTGATATTTTCTTCTCACCTTTGTACACATGTTGAGCATTTATCAGGCTATCTAACAGCTTGTGACTATGGGTAACTCGTACTCACTTGAGCAGGGGACATGCCTATAGAAAGGGCCCCCTGCTGCTAAGGAATCCCATGGAGGCCAGTCATAATAGTCAGAGGCTGCCAGTCAGAAACTTCACAACTGAGAACATTGCTTGCTGGGCAGCAACCACCTCAGCAAACACTCCAAGGTCCTGCCACTCTGCTTCATGATTCAGGAAGAGGATACAGATTTCTGTCTGATTCTATATTTAAGGGAAATAAGCTGGTTATTAAAAAACCCTGGCATTCCACATGGTGAAATTGTCAGATGTCCATGTAGCTGTGCAACCACAGTTTGGTTCATTACTGTCGATATGCTCAATGCATGCTTTCATGTTCCCACTGATCCAGAAAACAGATATTTTCAAATTTCCTATGTTCCCTAGTACCAAGACAGGTTGCAGACTTTACTGGTGTGGAGTTAGATTCTGTGAGAATGCTAGCCACTCTGCATATCACAGGAAACAGGGAAGATCCATAGGACTGTAGTAGACCATATGAGGCAGGGAAGTTTGATTCAGGGGGAATGCTAAGTACCCTGTTACCCCAATGTGTCTTACCAGTTAGGTAGACTGCTATGGGTGGCTTCAGTGTATGCGAATATGCTTGGGCAGTTAACTGCAGCTATGCCAGTAACCCCTTCATGGTGGAGGTAAGAAGTAAAGAGATACATAAATCACCAGGGCCACTCACCCACCAGGTTAGGGCAAAGGGGCAGCATTGTCACTGTTGAAGAAGTGCATAAGCCCAGGAGAGTGGTGCTTCTGCACTGAGGTAATGCAGCAGACCTGAGAAATGTACCTAGGCACACCTCTTTATCAATGCTGAGTATGATTCTCCCTAGTGAAGCCAAACAGCCCTCTGGGACATGGCACAGTGGCCCACAAAGGACTTAACACCCTACTGTATTCATTCCCACATTACTGATTCTGCCCATACTAGTTTTGTCTATCAGAATGCCTAGCCTACTCAAAGCCCTGAAAGGGGAAATGTAACCCTAGTTGTCACTACTGTTTTCACTAGTGGTTGGTTCACCCTGGTAATCTTTCCCCAGATAGACTCTCTGTCATGGGCAGAAATGTGTAGCACCCCTGGGTAGACTATCTGCACTATGGGGTCTGACATCTTGATGTGAGTTGAGGAGTGCTAGAACCCTAGCAAGAAGGCTTTGTATGCTAGGCACTTTAATCATAAAAGCAGTGTTTTTGAATGGAGCTATGTTTCACTTCCAACTCCCTTCCAATTAGTCTGAGGTTGAGTTGATTCCTCTTGTCCTACTGGTATAGGTTATCCAGGTGTTGAAGCACTACCCCTTGCAGTTAGGAGGGGTGAAATTGAATATTAGGTTACACATGTAACCATGTTCATCATAAACTGTGGATCGGTGCCAAGTTTCCCCATCACTTGGAACCTATACCTAAACTCAGCAAGAAGATTACAAAAAAATAAAATTACAGTGTCATATGTGGACAGAAACATGACTTATGCTCTGATATATTCAAGCTTGTTTGATTTTCTCAGCAATGAATCCTGTAGTGTGAACCCCTCTATGACAAGTAGCAAGAACAGTGATGAGAAACAGTGAGGGAGATTTCAAGAGGAAATCAAATGGTCTAATCTTTGTTATGTTGCTTAGCAACCAAAGCTTACTGTTAGTAGACTACACTGTGTGGCAGATGAACTGTTTATTGTGAATATTATTAATAATATGTTTTACATATTATAATCATATATATTAAACAGTGGATTTTATTATATTGGTTTTGTCACCATTTTATAAAAGCAGTAAGCCATGAGAGGGTGTGTGATACAGTGATGTTATGCTGGATATTATTATATTGGTTTTGTCACCATTTTCTAAAAGTAATAAGCCATGAGAGGGTGTGTGCTACAGTGATTTTATCATGGTTAAGGGATTTAGGATTCCTGGATATAGGTTCATACACATAGTTCAAACCAGAACATTCCAATGGTCACTATTGCTTCAATGGCCCCTGGATCAGCTAATAAAGATGGTATCCCAAAGTAATCTCTCTTGTGGCAATTGCATGTCTTGGACTTTACAGAAAACCCTCATGGTTTCATTAAATTAAAAATTGCTGCACACAAAATTAATTTATCTTTAAAATTTATCTATTTTTTTTAAAGGTGAAAGAGGAGACCACAAATGGGATCAACGGCATTTGACTTGGAAGGAATCTTGACAGTGTACCATGTACAATATGTGAGTTGTGTGAAACAGAAGCCCTAACCAAAAGCTTTATCTTATCACAGAAAAAAAAAAACAAGAAGGGTATGCACTACAGTTTAAACGATACCCTCTCACATTGAAACTCATCCCTCCTTAGGTATTCTTAAGCTGATGAAATTACCACCTGCTAACTTTTGATGTGTATAAATGGATCATTTCTTATGCTTGGTACCTCCTATGCTAAGCAAACTGAGTGCTTGGTGTGAATCTTCAAATAAAAAACAGAAAAGTGAAAATGTGGGCACAAACTGGAGGAAAAAGCGGTGGTCTGGATGGCCAAACAGACCAGAGCAGGATTGTCTTGGGTTTTGGCTCTTATGTTACAATACTAATTTGCTTTGTCTGTAGTTGTGCCTGGTTGTTTGTATGAGGTAAATGCTCCAACTCCTGAGGTTTTCAGATTCCTGAAAACCAAAACTATGCCTACTTGGTGTACCTCAAGAAAAAGTATTCCTTGACTTTATTTCTAAAGGTCACCACATTTAAATATCTTTCAGATCCTGTTATCATCTTGACAACAAAACATAGTGAGACTCAAGAACTATACTCCAATGAGTTCCATTGTTAACCCAAGTTCATTTGGACGGGTTGTATACGGTTAAAGTATAAACATTAACTCATAGGCTGTATTGAAGCCAGTAAAAATAAACCGCCCGTATTAAGTTCAGTTGACCTGTTTAGATTTGACCATAAGCTGATTTAGGGCTCCAAAAAAGGTATTATTTAAGATGTGAAATACAATAATTTCAATTTTAATGGATGATTACCACATTCCCAAATAAATGGGTAGCAGTTTGTCTGTCAGTATAGATGTCATTAGAGCCCATTAATGGAAACCATCCATTCTTGTCAACTGTCAGAATGTATGATTAATGCTTCAACAATTTTCTCAACTTACACACTTGATCAAAATTCCTGGCACATAATATAGTGCAAAAGTATGTTTACATGGCCATAATAATAGAACAGAATGGATATATTATATCTCATACATAATATGTGTGGTACTGACTTGGATTGGTTTGACTGGAAAGATATCAGCTGTTCTGCTTTTCTATCCAGCACCAAAATGCTGAGGACCTACAGAAACTTAGCTGTGTTCTGGGAACGTATTGTCCTAAACATTTGTTTTGGTTTATGGGAACATCTAACAGAAAAAAACAAACAAGCAATAAATAAACAAATAAGCTCTCTGGGGAAGCATTTAGCTCCTAGGCTCTGAGCTCAGGTTACTGTCTGCATAAAGTTTTGCATGTTCACCCTGAGTTTGCATTGGTTTCCTCCAGGGTCTCTAGTTTCCTCTCACTGTGGACAGGCTATGCTAAACTGCCCCAGGTATTAATGAGTGTGTGTATAGTGCTCTGCCATGGACTGGGGTTCCATCTAGGGTGAATTCTCCCACCACATGCTCAGGGTCCCCTGGATTGGCTTTGAAGCCACTGTAACCCTGACCATAATAAAGTAGAAGATTAATAAATAAATGAATGACTGTTTGTCAAATTTTCAAATTGTTAAAAACAGTAACAAGCTGCGTAAGCAACCATAACTAATATGTAATAATTTGTTTGGGCAGTAGAGTCCAGTAATTACAGCTTATTTTAAAAACTTTTTTTGGGTAGCGTAAAACAAAGAAAACAAACACAGACGTAATACCATCAGTGGTGTTTCTGTCATACTGGAGATAACATCTATTCTGTGCTTCTGATTAGGATATATGATCTTTTTTGGCAATTTTAGTACACAATGGGTGGAGCTGTCTGAAGACTTGAGGTGAAAGAGAAAGATCACAGAGTATTGGGATGGAGGGACAGCTGTGGGATGCTAAAGCTGGAGATCCCAGATACTTTCTTCCTCAAGACCTCTGACCAGATGGTCTGGATATATGGACACATCAAAACAATTACTCAGTGGTTCAGTAAATATGACAAAGCTAGTTTTTTACACAAAAAAGTTTACAATTAGAATTATTTAAATGCTTTAAATTCTTTACTATACTAATTAATGTAAATATGTGGCTAAAACCCAAAGTGTATATTTAGCTTACTATTTTGGGTTAAATTTTATTATTTTGCAAGTTCAAAACTAGAAAAAAGAAGTAATGTTTACTTGAACCAATTGCGTACTAATTTGGTTTTTGCACTCGATTTGTATATAAATTTGTGGAATTATTAAGGCCTTAGGCTTTTGTATTATGAAATGTTTTGAAAGATCAAGTGTTTTTGTAAAGTTTTCTTGCTTCACCCTCTTTGCATTTCTCAGTCAGGTTTATGGTTTGTGTGTGTGGAGGCAAGTTATTTAAGTAGTCATTTTGGTTTTTGCCAGCTCAGTCTTTATGAAGCCTAATGTAATTGCATATACCGATGGGTGTTTTATTTCTAGTTGAAACTATTAGGTATTAGTGGCCATTAAGTAGTAATGATTATAAATGATTTGCAAAGTTGAGGTACTTCTTTTACTGGTTTAAAAGTTAACAATTTAACTCAAGTTTGAGTGAAATTTAATTAAACAAGAAAGAAAATTGTTAGTTAAATTTGCTTAAATTGTTTTAATGTGAATAATCCTTGGTGCCATGTAAACCTTAAAATATGCTTAGTTAAATTTACTAAGACTTTTTTTTCAGTGCATCTGTATAAAATCTTAAATTGTATTAACAAGACATATTAACAAGCACAGAGCAAAACACAACTTGATGCAGTCACAAAATGTGCTTGCATTGTGTCTGTAATTAACATTCTATTTAATCCACTGTTATGCTGATACTTAACTTGTGCTGTTCTTTCCTCCCTCAGACAATAATATTTCTGCACAGATCTCAGTATCTGGTGGACATCTTGCCATGGATGGCAGCTCATCACCTGAAACTAAATCCTGGTAGCTGCTGCCAACTGAACTGTAGTATATCCCTTGTGAGGCATCCCCATGTCAAGATCATGTGCTCTCCCTGGAGAACTCTCGGATCACACCATCTGACAATGCAAACTCTAGGGTAGTCGCCTCACAACCAACAATTACACAGATCTCTACACAATGTTCTGCAGAAAAGAGAGAAATTATTTACAGTGTAAAGTTCTTGACATTTATTGTTTCATTACAACTGTTGAATATTTCTTTTTTCTTACAAGGAAAAGACATGCCAGTAGGTAGATTGGCTATGCTAAATTAGCCCCAGGATCTCATCCAGGGTGTATTATTGCCTCGCACTCAGTGTTCCTGGGGTAGGCTTCACATACACTGCAACTCTGACCAGGATAAAGTGTTTACTGAAAATGAATAAATTAACTATCTTAAAGGTATTAATAAAACAAATGCAGAAATCATAATATAGGTTATAATATAAGATAGGTGAGAAATTAAAAGAAAAAACTGTGCCTTGGTTATGCTGTAGGTGCATTTTGCTGGTGTGGTCTGAAGTGTCATTGCAAATCAATTCAAAGCTATTCTGACTGATCACCTTTGTCCTGATGGGAGAGTTCTCTTCCAGGATGGCAATGTAAAATAAAATTTATATTTAACTTTACACTACAATATGTAATTTTCGTACTCACTATTAACTTTTGTTGAACACCCAGAAATGTCTTTCCATTTCTTTGTTCCCATTTCCTCCCACATTTCACCTCCTTTGACAAAAATATTAAAGGAGGAAATATAAGAAAAGGTGTTAAGAAAACCTTACAGGGCAAAATTAGATAGAACAGTAATAAAAGAGGTGCTATTTTCTAAAGCTATAGTCAGATCCATAAATATTGGGACATTAACACAATTCTAACATTTTTTGGCTCTATACACCACCACAATGGATTTCAAATGAAACGAACAA
>CM074953.1:18232181-18273876 GCA_037577455.1 Pangasius macronema | reverse complement strand
TTGGTCCCTTAACAAGTGGGAGGCACATATGCAAACTGTTGTAATTCCTACACCGTTCACCTGATTTGGATGTAAACCCTCAACGTGTACCCTCAAATTAAAGCTGACAGTCTGCAGTTACAGCACGTCTTGTTCGTTTCATTTGAAATCCATTGTGGTGGTGTATAGAGCCAAAAATGTTAGAATTATGTCGATGTCCCGATATATATAGACCTGACTGTATATGGTAACACTTAAAATAGGGCTCTTTAATAACCCAGTAACTATGCAAGAGAAAATAAAAAATGCAATAACTATTTATTAATTAGCGTGTTGTGATTCATTACTAAAACATAAAACGGAATTGTTTGTTTCCTCCATAGTTAAAAAAAAAAAAAAAAAAACACAGACAATTATGAAACAAATAATAGTAGCAACCACTCCACTGGCTGTATTCCAAGTTAAGTTACCTCGTTAGGAAGGTTAGATAGAGAGTTAGGAAGCTAGATAGTTGAGTTAGAGACGAGTCAATACCAAATTTGCACACATGGTTATTCAGATATTTACACAGCAGATGCACAAAGTGTGTCTTGGTTACTTGCAAATTTGACCTTGAACTTAAATGGATTTTTCTTAAGACGATATCAGCTTGAGTGAGGGAGCAATGAGTGAATGAGAGTCCAGGGTAATTATACAGTCTTTCATTTAGGAGTAAATGATGTGTCAGTGCTAATTTGGGGAGTGCAGGGGTGTGCTTCTTTTTGGGCCAAGGTCAGTGGATGCCTTGGAGAGGATGGGTTCCAGATTTTTAAGACGTCTATATAAAAAAAGGATGTCAAAATATAATAATCCAAGCCTGTATTTGTGTCTTGATCCACCATAGGCTGTAGATCATACAACTTTCATCAGATACAGAAGAATATTGTTGAGAAGGCTTAATAACTAAGCTGCATCCATCTTGGTGTATCTAACTTTATGGTTAGTACTTACATAATCATTTAACCATGCTATGAGGCAGCCCTCAGGATGTCATCAACTTGTGCAGTCTGTGAGACAAAACCAGCCTGCACTCAGTTGTGGTGAAGAGGAGCTGGTCTGAGTTTCTTTCTACTGAAACTAAAAGAGACTAAGGAAGTTTAGGCATACATGATTTTCCAGCCACAGAACAAAAGGCTGCATACCAAAAAAACTGTCCTGGAATTTGAGAAATAACAGAATGTCTGAATTGTTTTAGGGGACACGCCTACAGGAATAAACAGATGTTGAAAACAGACTTTGTGTTTAATTGAAATTGCAGAAGTTTCTACTAGACCTGAGAATTAAGAATAGATGCAAAAGATCTGAAAGACAAATGGCCAGACACTAAATCAAAACTCTCATGTGCTAGGGTCCTTATTTTGAAATAGAGGTCTGACATCAGTATCCATATACAGCACAAAAAGACATAACAATACTGCTGTTAGTTCCCTTGCCTGGCCAATAACTTACCAACAGCCAACAACCACACCAAAACATTTGTCTGCTTCTTTCCATGACATAGCTCATTAAAAATTACTTAGCACATTGTTCAAAAACAACAGTCTTTATTTGTCACATATACATTACAGCAGTGGATGTGTACAACAGTAAAGTTATTTTCTTTTTATAACCCAGCTTGTTAGGAAGCTGGGGTCAGAGTGCATGGTCAGCTATGATACAGCACCCATGGAGCAGAGAGGGCTTTGTATTATTTAAACAAAAAACAAAACAACAGCTTTGTGTTGTCTGAGCACTTGTTACTATATTACTTTCCCAACAGAGTTTTCGAACTGATGGTGGTCTTACTTTGTGACCTAGTGAACCAGTATCAGATATCAGAATGTATTTATTGATAGAGACTTCAAAGCACTTTTGTAAGTTGCTCTGGATAAGGGTGTCTGTCAAATGCCATAAATGTACATGTAAATGCTTTGCTCAAGGGCCTAACAGTGGAGGCTTGCCAGTGAACCCCCAACCTTCAGTAGCCCAGAGCCTTAACTGTTGAGCCACCAATCCTCTGTACGCGTGTAATTCCAACGAGGTACTTGTTGATGATGCAAAACGTCCTCTTTATGTACTGTTTCCACTGTTGAAAGAACAAATGGACATCATTTAGAGGGTGTCATCATTTATTCTTGGAGACCTGCTTAAAAATTGGAGAGTGAGATCTTTTGCCTGTAATCATGCCAGCTCATTTTCAGACCTTCCAAGCAGGGTATTAATATGATGTGGTCTTACCACTCTTCTACTAATACCACTATATCTATAGTAATACAGTGATATTGTGGGAGTATAATTAGAATGGGCTCCCTACTCCTGCTTTCTCTACAATAGCTGGCACAATTGAGAAATATTATATTAATAATATTGTAATTTCCATTACTACTGTGAGTCTGATATACCACTGTAAAATTACATATGGCTAGCTTAAGTATTGACTTGGTTTTACAAAATCTGGATACATAGCATAATATTTGCCTAATTTTGAGGCAAAGCAGTCCATGGGAATTTGATAATGCCTAGCTGCTAATGTATGTAGAAAACAATTGGGCCCTTAAATGGATTCTTCCAGGTAAAATTAATCATCTTCATAATTCATAATTTTAGTGTTTAATTGATAATACACAAATGTTAACTTTTTGGGATGAACCTACATAATGAGGTAGTCCACTCGTAAATCGAAAAGGTAGCCAGCTAATCATATTTTACATACTGCAAGAAAAAACAGTTTCAGCTATTTTTAGGCTATTTTATAGTGGAGTTCTGTAACTGTAAATTCTGATCAACAATGGGAAAGAACACAGCAAACTGCACTTTAATTAAAACAGCCTACAATGTATGTTTACAATTTACAGTTCACATTTACATAATGTGTGGTTCAGAAAGGCAGAACTCAAGTGCATAAGCTTAGCATCTGGTTTATTGAGGGCAAAAAAAAAATCATTGTCATAATCTATAGCAGGGATCAATACACAAGCAGGTAGCAATACACAAGGATAATTCATATTCATAAACCAAGGAAACAAGTGAGATTTGATACCAGGAAACACAGAAACACAGAAACAAAGCTTGGACTTAAAGTAACAAATGCCATTGTTATTGGCACAGTTTCACAGACAAAACAGAAAATAATTGGGCAAACTAATCAAGACCAGGTAATAAACTAATACAGAACAGGTGCACACAATCAAATAAGACAGTGACAAAATGGGGGAGGGTGGGGGTTGATAGGACCAAAACAGAAACAAACACAAACATAACACATGGTGCTTGTCACCATGGGAACCGCGGCATGAGGGGAATCCGTGACAGAACCACCACTCCTTATGGTGTGGCTCTCGGAGTGTGAAAACTATGAGCAGGAGGAGGCCCTGGACCACTTAACAGAATGTCTAAAGGTAAAATGAAAAAATTCTTGTGTTGTCTGTGTGTATTTTTATTTTTAATATATTATATTACCTTCCCAACAGAGTTTTTTAGACTGATAGTATCAGGATGTATTTATTGATAGGGATTTTATAGCAATTCTGTAAGTCGCTTTGGATATGAGCATCTGCCAAATGCCATAAATGGAAATGGAAATGCAAGTATGAAGACTGGAAGGAGCTGAAAACATGGAAGGAGCAACCAAGTCCCCTGTGAAAGTGGAGAGGTGACATAACATAAATCTAACCCTATTTCTCTTGTCAGGCTCTGGAAATAGTACTGAAAATATAAGTTTTTCCAGTACTGACTGGCATTGAAAAATAAATCCTTCTACAGATAACACTAGGACATTGTATGACATTGGAATATCTAGGGGTTGGAAATCCATGTCAGTTGATAATGCATAGAGTCATACTGTGGCATAGAGAGAGAGTGGGGCATGGCTTACCGGACTTTAAATATGGGGTATGAGATCTTGTTGTGGGACTTGTGGTTGGTGAGGTGGCTTTCAGCTTCAGTGCTTGTTTAGGCTACACTGTTTTGTAAGACAAAAAATAAACAAATCACTGCAATAAAAATAAATCCATATAACAAACTATTTAAAACCCATTTAAAATATTTTTTAAAATGTTTCCCTGTTTACCTTGGGAAAAGGTAATCCCCTGCATTGAAAGAACATTTTTATAGGTAGCATGTCAGATAGCAAGCTACTACTAAGTAGCAAATATCTTGGTAATAAAGACAGATAAAGATATTTTTCAAAAGTAACCTGCAACTTTGCTAAATTTCTGGCCATTTATCTCATGCCAGCTGAATTAGGTGGGCCATGGTCTCTTCTCTGGTTTGCTCTAGGAGGAACTGAAGGTATTAAAGATATAAGCAGATGGAAAGAAGTAATGTGCTATTTGGAATTTATCAATTGTCTCTTATCAGTGTCATGTCAATGCTGGAAACGTTGTCCAACTACAATACCCAGAACACAAAGCAGCCTACAAACATGGCCACCCCAGATGACAACACCCAACAACCACAGACACTCACGTTCACCAGCTTACTGATCACACACATCTGAACTCAATCACAGCCACACAGTATATAAGGACTCTCACACCCACCATTCATTGCAAAGTTTTTGCTCTGTGTTTCATACCAGTATATGCCAAGCATTTTGATTGTCATTGTCTATCTGTTTTTCCCCTAGTCTAGTCTAGTTTACATTGTTTGTTCATCGCCTGACCTTTGCCTTTTTTGACCATGCTCTTGTCTCATGTTTTGGATTATCCTGCACATTTGTTAAATAATAACAGAATGCTTTTCCATGACATGGATGCAGCAGGTGCTACAGAGTGGCGTCAGGTAATGGCAGCACAGGGCCACATCATCAGAGAGCAGCAACACTAAGAGAGATCCATGCTTAGTGGTCAGCTAGCACAGCTCTGCACCACCACGTGAACTCCGCCAGTGGCATCGGTGGCAATCACCCTATCTGATTCCATACTCAAAGCACACTCTGAGAAGTATGCTGGCGATCCCACAGGATGCTTCATGCTCTAGTGTTTACTCTACTTCTCACACCAAGAGGGCACCAAGATCACCCAGTTCGTCAACTTACTGACTGATAAAATGCTCGCATGGGCAATAACTGTGTGGTCCCAAAGAGGTGAGCACACAGCTTTGTATGAACACTTCCTTCAGCTCTTCCAGCGGGTATTTGATCACTCTTCTGAGGGCAAGGAGATTGGTGAGAGACTCCTTAGCCTGAAGCAAGGGAGCTTAAGTACTGCTGAATATACCTTGACCTTTTGCCCGGTAGCCACTGAAAGCAGCTTGAATGAACCAGCTCTCAAGGCAAGTCAGGGGCTCAATGCCGAGATCCTAACTGAGCTGGGACGCCAAAGGCGTCAGAAAGAGAAATTGTGCTATTACTGTGGCAGTCCTCAGCATCAAGCACACTGCTCCTCTAGGCCCTTAGACTATGGCACCATAGCTGAATCATGAGCGAGCACCCTCCAACTCTTGCTCCCACACAGCAAGTCACTATAAATTCTTCTCTCACCAGAATTTTGCACTCCCCGTTCAGATCACACACTCAGAGAATGTCTGTCATGTTACAGCTCTGATTGCCTCTGGTGCCTCTGGAAACTTCATAGATGGCACCCTCGCTGAAAAGCTCCAGCTACCCCTTCAGCCACTGCATCAACCTCTCCATGTCCAAGCACTGAATGGGGGCCCCATTGGGTGGGGTCCAGCACCCACTGCACATAACCCTTCTCATCAGCCCCATGCACCATGAATGGATCTCACTCCTCTTCACAGTCACTACCAAGATACCCGTGGTGCTTGGGTTCCCCTGGATGCAGAATCATGACCCACAAATTTCCTGGAAGAAGAAGGAGATCATACACTGGTCAGTGCATTGTCAGGAGAGGTTTCTCCAAGTTTCTTCGATCTGCATCACCTCCACAACCATTGAAAGCTCTGAGACTCAGTCCCAAGTGGAAATTCCCCCCAAGTACCATGAATTCAAGCAGGTTTTCAGCAAGGGAAAAGCCAGTGGACTACCACCACACCATCCCTATGACTGTGCCATTGAGCATAACCGAATTTACCCCTTGTCAACCAATTCATGAATGATTACTTCAAGGAGGCATTGTAACAGGGATACATTCGCCCTTTGACATCACCAGCATCCACTGGCTATTTTTTTGTGGAGAAGAAAGTGGGTGGTCTATGACCATATATCGACTATCGAGGCCTCAACCAAGTCACAAATAACATTATCCTCTGCCAATAGTCCCCTCAGTCGGGAGGCCAAAATCTTCACAAAATTGGATCTGAGGAGCGTATACAATCTGGTGCAGCTCCAGGAAGGGGACGAGTGGGAAACAGGCTTTAGCACCATCTCTGGCCATTTTATATACTGTGTCATGCCATATGGGCTATCTTCAGCACCAGCAGTATGTCAGTGTCTGAGTAATGACTTCCTATAGGATATGCTGGTAAAATTCATTGATGCTTACATTGTCACTGTCCTTATCTACACCCCAGACAAAGAGACACACATTGCTCATGTCAAACAGATGCTAGCCAAACTTCTTGCCAACCAATGCTATAAAACTTTCGAATACCTCAAGGCAGCATTCACCTCGGGCCCTCATTCTGAAGAATCCTGATCCCTCAAAGCCTTTCATAGTGGACGTAGACACCTCTGAGGTAGGGGTGAGGGCTGTCTCACAGCAGTTTGGAGAGCCCAAGCTCCATCCAGCGGCCTTCTTCTCCTGGAAGCTGTCCACAGCAGAGTGAAATTACAACATTGGCAACTGGGAGCTTCTCACAGTCAAACTGACACTCGAAGAATGACGACACTGTTTGGAAGGAGCAAGTCACTCATTCACCATCTTCACAGACCATAAAAACCTTGAGTATATCAAGCCAGCCAAAAGATTAAACTCACGCCAAGCACGATGGGCTCTGTTCTTTGCCAGGTTCGCTTTCACAATCTCATATCAGCCTGGATCGAAGAACATCAAGGCAGATGATCTCTCGTGACTATACCCAGCCCCCCCACCCCCAATCCCCCCCACCCCCCATCCCCCAAGTATACCTCTGATGAAGGCATTCGAACACAGTCAAGCTTTGTAAGAGCAATAACTTGGGACATTGATCGAGAAATCAAGAACACCCCAGAAGTGAGAACTCTTATGCCCTGCCCAGCTGGGAAAAATGTGTCCACTCACCTGCGTGGCAAACTCATCACATGCCTCCTCAGCCACCAGACATTCCGGCACTCACCAGACCCACCAACTACTTCAGGGCAAGTACTGATGGCCCTAAATGCTCTGAGATATTGGGGTTATCAACCCCAAGCTAATGGCCAAGTAGAAAGAGCCAACCAAGAAATAGACTGATTCCTATGCACATTCTATGCTAACAATCAGGAGGACTGGGCACAATTTCTTCCATGGGCAGAACTCCATCTGGCACTCAGCCACCAATTTAACCCCCTTCCAGTGTGTTTTAGGATACCAGCCACCACTTTTCCCATGGAATGCCAACCCAACCGACTCACCTGCAGTGGACGAATAGTTCAGGTGGAGTTTACACCCAACAACCACAGAGACTGTCATGCTCACATTCCCCGGCTTACTGAACACACACACCTGAACTCACTCACTCAATCACAGTCACACAGTATATAAGGACTCTAACACCTACCATTCATTGTGAAGAATATGCTCTCTGTTTTAGACCAATCTATACCAAGCCTTTTGATTTTCATTGGTTTTTCCAATCCCATTCTGGTTTTAACATCCTTGCCTTTGTCCAGTCTAGGTCACATTGTTTGTTCATCGCTTGACCATTGCCTGTTTTTTGACCATGCTCTTGTCTCACATTTTGGATTATCCTGTATGTTTGCTAAATAAAGCCATTGTTTACCTGCATCTGCATTTGTATCTGCTGCCTGACAATCATTTATGATTTCATTTTTTAAAAAATATTTTTTACTATTTATTTTATTTCTGTTTATTTCACAGGCATTTTAAGCATCAGTGTATTCTTCTGTAAATTGTTTTGGTAAATACCACTCAAAATTCACACTATCCCACTATGTACATGAAAAGAATTCAGAAAGACAGTGGTGCTGGTGGATTAGCAAAATATGCCAGAGGATCCGAAAGATTGCATACCATCGAATAAAGTACCTCCAATATGCTTTCTTTAGAGATCAGTGAGAAGAGCTGGCATTGTGGCCTTCTTAGTGCAGTGTAGTGGTATGACTTTCTTACTGCACTGGTGGTGCAGGTTCTGCGGTGAGCTGAATAGAAGAAGCAACTAACAGTCTTCCCTACGTAGGAGCAAAAGGCAAATTTTCATATGCAGAAGTACTCACCACACAGCAAGCTATACTGTAAATAACACGCAAATCTACCTAGAGTAATAGCGTTCACAGACGCATATCTAAGCACTAGAAGCTGAAAAATAAAACCTGACATAGCTTACTGTACATATACCAGGATGTCCATTTTAAATGAATGATTAACTCAAATATGCTAAATTAAAAAAATATATTTATGGAAGTTAAAAGCACAGATGCTTTAAAATGATTGCAAAGAAGGTTGAAAACAATCTAACAACTGACACATTGTATGTAAAAGATTCACAAAAAGTAATCATTTAAAAACGCACACGCTACATAGTTTTACCGTTTGTCATTATGTCTAGACCCCTGATTTCTTAATAACCAGAGACTAGAGGTCCAATACTTCGAGATTTATGACACACTACTCATGGGAAAATGACTGGGTGTGTATTTACCACCTCAGACAAAACAACACTATGACACGGCTGAGTATTCTTTTCTGACAAGGAAAATTAAAACTGTAGGGTCAGAAGGTTTGATTATGTCAGTATAGCAAAGAGGGATCATGATCAATGGGTGGATCACCATTTCACTGCTAAAATCCTTAGAGTCTTCTCATTTTTCACCATGTACAGTCATACTATACTATCACTACAATATGCTGATGATACTTTCTCCTTAAACAAACACTTGTTTACTATTTACCGCTCTGTGTATTATATTTTGTTAGTTGCTAAATCACATTTTGTGTCACTTTCGCCTTGCATTTCAAAGCCTTTTTTTTAAAGACACTTTTCTGGTCATATCAACTGCACATCTTTATCATCTTGTCAAACTCAAACCTAATTTCTATACATTTACATCTGTGTAAGGACCACCTCAGGGCATCAAAATGTATCCTGTGAAATTATGGGGTACCATTTTAGCTTTTCCAATTCAGCTGCAAGAACATCAGAAGAAAGCCATTTGTTTAAATTATGAATTTTCATGAGTGTGGGTAATATCCCAGTAAACCATGGCACCATTCTTCTAGTGTGTCTTCTGGCATGGGATTCTGTCATGAAAATGGCTATAACTGGTTGGAGTTGGTTAGACTTGGAGCTGTAATTTATGTAAACTCACCCATCTTATTCAAGCGCATTGCTTTTGGGTTAAGGTAGAACCTTGGGTTAATATTCTCACTTTCAATCCTAGAAACCTTTGTGAATCTCACTCATCACATAATTGGGAGTGTGTGTAATGTGATAAGTGATGCCAAAGGGAGGCCTAGCGTTGTGTGTGTCTGCCACCTGTTGGACTGCTATATAATTAGCACTTTTTATGTGATATTGTGTATATGTGAGTAAAACTACTTTGAGATTTCTAATGACAAATGTTACTACAGTTATGTCATTTTTAACAATAGAAAAGGAAAGTGCTGGCATAGATCACAAAGAGAAACCACTGCTGACTATTCAAAATTAGCATCATACATTCTGACTGGTGTCTGTACATACCATTTTAATGGCATATTTATCATTTTGGATGGGCCATTGTCTAAGTTTCCAGGACTTCATTATTTACATCTGTACATCACTTTGGCAGAGGACAGGAATATAAATCTGACTCTGTGATCTTGAGAACTGTAAACAGTTGAAGATTAGAAATTCTAAGAAATGTTGAGCCAATTAATGATAAAACCCTGACTCAGGACAGACTATTCACAGATGTGAGTTTTATGGAACATGGTGATAGATGCAGATTTGTCATTCTGCAGTATAAAATAGGGAACTTGTTCAATGAATATATGCTGCAAGTCCTGTCCCTGGTGGATAAAATCATCTTCCACATACTCATTCCTCATTCCTCACACGTTCATGTAAAAATAAATGCAAATTGCATCTAAATTTAAATACAATTCACAAAACAAAAAAGGTGCAATTTAATAAAGTGTTTTAATGCTTGAAGGATGTGACTAAATGTTTGAGAAAAAAATGAGCAGGCGCAACAGGACTGCATGTTTCTGAAGCATTCTCTTCAAAGTAACATTTTTGTGTTCAACATAATGAGAAACAATGGTTAGAAAAACCAGAGGAGAAATACCCTCACATTTTTATTAAAAGAACTCACTTATATCTTAAAACATGTGTTGCGGTGGAGGATGGGGTCCTGGCCAGGAAAAAAGCACAGAGTAAGGACTGTGTGTGTGTGTGTGTGTGTGTGTGCTCGCGCACGGGCTGTGTGTGCCTGCACTGTGCATATGTACGCACGTGTGTGTGTGTGTGTGTGTGTGTGTGTGTGTGTGTGTGTGTGTGTGGGTGGGTGGGTGTGTGTGTGTGTGTGACAGGGATGACCCTATATAGAACTGGGCCTTCTCCCAGTCGACCCTGGAAACACTGGACCTCACTCCCCCTCATCCCTCTTTCCCTCTCTCTCTTTTCACTCTCCTCTCCATCTTTCTTTTTTCACCTCTCCACAGCCAAAAAAACCCTCTTTCCTCCTGTGCTCTGACCACTACTCAAACACACACATATACGCCTACATACGCATGCCCAGACCACCACTTGACCACAACACAGTAAATCAACACACACACACACACACACACACACACACTTCCAACAGGTTTGCTGCCCCATAATAATTCAACGACAATATGATTACTCCTGTGGCAACTACCAGCTACTCTACACATAACAGAATGAAGGAAAATTTGCAGGGTAGGGAATGTTCTCTTGAATTTTTGGGTTCAGTATCCTGACACTTCTTACAATAGAAAAGGGGCATTTATATAGATTTGGACAATGAGGTAATGTAGTAGCTACTGGATAATTACTAAATCTATTTAGTAAAGCTGCCTACTTTGTAATATATTATATTTGTTTGGCAAAACCACCCGCCACCCCAGTAAGTGAATTTGTCACTTTAACTTAAATTTGTAACAGTTAAGTTAAACCATATGCAAAAATGTGTCCTCATTTGGCAACCAGTGTTTATGAGAAAACTGTACTTTATGGAATGCCTACTCTCCGAGGATGAGTAAACCCTGCAGAATGAGGTATGTCGAGGACATTATGCTTCTTCATTGAAGTGCTGGTCAGCAATGTTTTTGTCCCAACCACAGTGATGATTAACCAGCCATGGTTCAGACTAGTCCCTCCATCTGCTCAAATGAGCTAGAGCTGCTTGCCTCATGTCCCCTGACATTGAGAAAAGACAGTCTCGGTTCAGTGGCCCCCACTGGCAGGGATGTGGTCACACATAAGCTTTCTGAGCCTTCTGTACTATATGCATTTTCCAGTGCAAAATTGAACTTCATAATATGAGTTTGCATAGCATAACATGATTGCAGTCAGCTTGCGAACAACAGGATTGTGGAACTTGTGGACATTTTTGGCATTTATGTATGTCTTAAATTGACCAATGAGAAAAAACAGAGGCCTTTTATTTGTGCAGGCAACCAAGCCAAGTTACATGGAAAGTTTGATTTAGTAATGATTTGAAACAACCCAACTAAATTATGGTCAAATCGTAAGTCTGTGTAATAATTGAATTACTCATTTTTACCAGGAAAACTAATAGTATGTGGGCACTTTTTTGTTTGAGAATGTTTTAAAATACTTAGTTTACTTATCTTAGGCATATTTTAGGAAAACAAATAGAAATAACGTTTGTTTTAATGATACATTCATAATGAATAGTTGCATACAGAAGTGTACAATTAGTGAATGAACAGCCAACTATTTGTTCATACAATAGCATCATGGGTCCACCTGCCTCAAAAAACAAGCTTACAACTCCCAGTGTCTCAGCCCAATTCCTCAAAACAGATGCAGAAAAAACATGCATGCATTATGAATTTAATAATAATAATAATAATAATAATAATAATAATAATAATAATAATAATAATTGTAGGGTAGCAGTTTGATTCTTAGCTCTGGTTACTCTATCTGTGCAAAGTTTCACACCTTCTCCCCATGTCTGTGTACATACCTTCTGGTTTCTCTGGCAGTAAATGAACTGGCTATGTTAAATTGCCCCTCAGTGTGAATGAGCTTGTGAATGTTTGTGCATAGTGGCCTGCAATGGACTGGTGTGCCATTCAGTGTGCTGCCTTGCACTCAGTGTTCCTGTTATAGGCTGGAACTAGCTTGAATCTGAATGGGATAAAATTTGTTACTGAAGATGAATGAATGAGTGAATAATAATTAATTAATTCAACATAAGAAACATGAAAAAGATTTTTTTTAAAAAAAGCAATACAGCAAACGCTTTCTTTATGTAAAAATAAGTGATGACCATTTGCAGACTGAGTAAGACTAATTTATACAAATCCGTGACAAATGACTGATTTGCAGATTGACTGTGAAGAATGAGGCTATCAACAAATTCTCAACAAGAAGTCAGGAGTTTATGGTTGTTATTATTTAGTAGATAATCTATAAACACTCTATAGACTATCACATTTATGCTTTCATTTTATCTAGATAATCCAACATATGGTTGTTGATGTTTAGATTGATAGCAACTCATCTCTAGTTCTCACACAGTTTCAGATCCTGTCCATGCGGACTCTATTGATACTGTTTATATCATGCTGTTAACATACAGATATGTTATGCTGCTTCATGACAGTTTACAGACGGTCTAATCTACATAAACAAAATAAAGGTTTACCTATTATTATAATACTCTGTATTATCTTGTGGCATGCAATCATTTTGACAACTTTAGAGTGCATAATTAAGGCTCAAAAATAGACATCTAAATGATAGCTAGGTGTGGTCTATTTAAAACCAGAATTCAGAGACATAGATGTGAACGTTGATGATGTTCCGATGAGAGATGACTCCATTTGTGACGTAATTCATGGCTAGCTTCAGAACTGTGCTCAAAGGGCCAACCAGGGGCTTCACCTGTCTGACAACACCTGAGAAGAACAAAGTAAGGTCAAACAAAAAGAAGATACAGGCAACTCTTTTGCAAATCAGCACTACACTGTAATCATTGGTGATGTTGGTGATATAACGTAAGGCCTTTTTAATCTGATAAGACATTTATGACTGTAGAGTCTCATTTAAATATTATAGCATTCATTTATATTTATACATTGTATGGGACTGTTAAGTATATTACTGAATAATAATGATGATGATAATAATAATAATAACTCAATGAATGAATGAAAGAAAGCATGAATGAAACTATGTAAAGTTTATAAGGCTTATTTCAATAGGCTCCAACTGTCACACAGAAGGTTTTGTCAATTTTGTCATCAGACCATGTGACCAGTCAAACATTAAAACCAGTTTAAGGGGGGAAAAATACACAACTTTACATTACCCAGTTATTGTATTATGACCATATGTTTATATAGATATCTTTGTAATGTTTGTATGCATTATTCTCAGAATAAAAGGAAACAGGATTTGGGTTTGCTGCAACCAAACTCTTTCTCTACTGTGCCTCTTTTTCCTCTCTATTAGGAACATCTGTTATATCTTTAGTCTAGCTTTTCGCCACCTAGTGGATGAACATATAAAAAGCATATTACAACATACTACATTTCCCCCTTTTCTCTGAGCAGAGAGAGAGAGAGAGAGAGAGAGAGAGAGAGAGAGAGGCAACCTTTATGGACAGAAACCAATGATAATAGCAACTATCCAGCCATTTGCCTCATGTAACTCTCATACATTTGTCTATCAGTATCTATTTCTCAAATTTAAAATCCAATAGATGTTCATTACATATATGAGTTTAAATATGGCCAGTGGGGGTTGTAGAATGGCTTTTTGTTGAACAGCTAGTTTTAGAGCTACTGTTCTAATGATATTCTCTTGGCAGTAATTGGTTTAAGTGTCTTGCATTTCATAGCTCCTATGCAGCAAGTTCCTAAAGAAATCAGGTGGCTGCTAATGTCGCACTTTTCACACTTTTCTGTGATATGTGATATGCAACCCCTTGGAATGGAAGACTCAGAAGTATGCAGCACATCAAGAAGTATGCGGCTCCCGACAACGCCAACACGTGCCTGGGCCACACTTCTTCACCTACAGATGCAGATGAGGGGTCACCTGCTGAACAATACACCACCAGTTGATCTTCTAGAAGCTGGATGGCCTTATCCAGTGTCGCCGGCTACCTCAGCATGCTCTAAGAGCCCCAAAAGGCCTCTGCATCATTGTCTAATGTATAGCAGATTCTTTGTGTTTCCATACCCAATGGAAGTAGTGGAATGGCGTGCTACTTCTCAGCTGACCACTGCAAATGGCAATCATAGATTCTCCAGGATAGATGATAGAAACAGAGAAGGGAATGGTACTGGAAGTGTCCCCAAATGTGGTGTTTGCTTGTGTTATTGTCAAAATATATTTTTCTTCTCTCCTAGTAAACATTAGTTACTTATTCTAGCTTAGCACTATCTAGTTGGTGAACATATGCATTGCATAACAAAGCATACAGGTAATAAATACATTGCATAAGTATTCATAACAGGGTGCCTGCAAGTAGTATGAGGTTAAATTGAATACTCTTATAACTCCTTTAATGTCACTTCAAATTTAAGCCCAGGGTCGCAATGATGATATACCAAATATAAAATCATCCTATTTCCAGGTATCTAGAAAAGAACCAATAGAATTGTTCACTCTAAACACCCCTATAATGGAAGTCTAGAAGATAGCAGTTAGTGGAGCAGTTACCTTTCTAACAGCAGGCATAACAAGCAAGCAGCAATTACACAAATGACAGGCTAAAAAATAAAAAAGTACACTTTTTTTGATGAATGCCCCATTTCTGTTTTGTGCTATACTGTTGAACCTCAAAAACTGATGAAGTCTTCCAAGATGCAGAGAATAGAAGCAAGAATATACGACCCTTACTATAAAGTTTAGAAGAACATTAACAGAAAGGCAAATGTTCCAGTATAAATATAAATATCCTATATGGAGCTTGTAGCGTATGTCATATGCAATATTTATAAACTAAATATGTGGTTTAGAAATAGCAAAAAAAATTATTAAAGCTTATTATTCATGTAGGTTATGTTAAAGAGCTACAAGGCATGAAGCTTTATATTAAAACGTTGGTATTGCTTATGAAAGTGGCTGTGAAAAAACAATCTAACTAACTAACTAACTAACTAACTAACAAAAACTCATGACCATATTTGATTTTGACAGACCTTTCTCGTACGGGCTAGAAGATTAAAGTTAGGTGGATACAACAGCTAGCTAAACTGAAGATACAAAGCTAACATTTCCAGTTTAACCCTTACTTAGTAAGCCACATCATATCATCACTATCATGATTCTGATATACCAGAATTACACTAAGCTACAAAGTCTGTTGCTGTTATGTTCTAACAAGTCATCCTGAAAAGTGTCATAACACAACTTTATGCCAACAAAAATCTGGTTTTAAAAACCACATATAAGCTTCAAAAACCACATCTCAGAAGGATAGAAAATGGCCAAAGTGACCAAAACAGCCAAAAACTTTAAGAATGTTTCGCTTCATCAAACCTCAACAAAAGAGTGAGACTGAAAACATAAACTACATGCTTAATGTTTTGAAATGACCTCTTTGTGCTGGCAGAATAGTCAGTTCTCAAGTGATTCTTTCCCCTGCCGTGCATCAGTAACATGTGCAACTTTGGTGCATATGGTCACAGCAACTTTTTGTTATGCCTCCACTGCTAGATGGTAGAGGCATTATGTTTTTGGGTTGTCTGTCCATCCATCCATGTGTCCATCCTAGATTCACATTAGTGAGAACTCAAGAACGAGTGATTCAATGTTTGTACGATTTAAACTGAATTATCATTGTAGAGAGCAGATGAACTGATCATATTTGACCCAACAGGGTCAAGCTCATAACAAGGTCAAATGTCTTCTAAATAGGTTCCTTCATGTTTGAAATATATTTTTATATATTTATATTTTAGTATATTCAAGACATATAAATAATTAATTTGAAGGACTAGCCTAGATGCTGTTGGCATCAAGTTTTACTTGTGGTGCTTACAGCAATATTGAGTATCTCTTTATGCTCAAAGGATTATGTTGTGTTCAGCCACAAATCTTACAAGATGCCTAAGTGGTTGGTCTCTGAGCTAATTGACAATATAAATAAAAATGAGGTTTTTACAAAAATTAAGACCAATTAAATCAAGTTCATAGTTATTTTTTTCTTCAGTCTTTTTCCATGAAGCTATATTTTTCTTCTCAAGCCAAAGCAGCATAGGGAGAGTAAACAAACCAGTACCGCACAAAACATTTTCCACCAAAACAAACAAAAAAAAATCAGGTGAATTGCAGTAAACATTTGTCAAAACTGATGGCTGTAAAGGCTTTGCTAGTGAAGGTTTACATGTAAACAGTACAATTTATGGTTTTATGGTTACACCAGCTTGGGTAAGAAGTATATGACAGGATCTGTAATGAGCAGGTTTAACACTAGGGACAAATGCAAAGTATGAGTTGCCTAACCGCAGTATTGGATAATGACATGCTAGCCAAGTTATAGTCACTAGCCACTAAAAGGCATTGGAAAAAGCCCAAATTGCAAATACCATGGCTCAGTCTACAATAGGAAGCCTAGTAAGCTTATCCCCAATGGGCCACCACAGAGGGTACAAAATGCCTGGCTAGGCATGTTATGGGCAGGGTGACTGCCTTATACAAACACCCTTCAGCAACTGTAAAGGGAACATGACTTTTGCCTTGCCTGTTCTGTCTAGAATACTAGTTGCATGGTTTGACTTCTCAAGCTCAGTTAACAATAAATCAGTATGTGCAAATGCACAAAATGAAAGTTATTTTTAGTGTTCAACCTACACATTAAAATTTTATGACACATACTACACTGATTGAGATTAAAACATGAATGGAAAATACAATTTGTTGTCAGTGAGATATTACTGTAGTTTGATTATAGTCTCCTTCTCGTAACCCTACAGCCCAGACTTCTATTGTCAAATGTTATATCTGTGGTCATGCAGAACTGGAATTACTGTAATTTTTGAATTACAAATTATAAAATCACATATTTCCAATCATAAACCTGATGTTCCCTTTCTGAATGGACACAGAAGATAAATCTGCTGAGATGGATGTCCTGGCTCCCTGACTGAGCTCAGTCAGTGAATGATGTCTGTCTGTGGAGGCTGTGGGACCACCAGAGAAGAAAAACCCAAGTTTTAATTATTTATAGACTGACAGGCACAGGAGTCTTCATGAACTTGGCCCTACTTCTCGTATACCTAATGATGCCATTTTGTGATTCATTCCCTGATGTGTTGAATCCAAAAGACTTGTGTGTCAGCATGGTCTTTCCTAGCCTTGGTTTTCCTGTGAACATACTGCTTTTACTATAACCAAAATAGAATCGGCTTTTCTTAGTGAATTCAGAGTTTCCACTAGAAGTCAGTCTGAGAATAGCATGGCAAGGTAGGATTTACTGATGTGAGACAAGCTGGCTTATGTAAGGCATGGACAACAAAATTTTCTGACCCCTTAGTTTTTCAGTCAAATTGTACATAATCTACTCATCATTATGCATCTGGAAACTCTTATATACTTACATTTCTTTCCTTTGTGTGTTACTGTAAGAAATATATGGTAGCAGTCATTGATAGACCAACACACACACACACCATCCATCCAGAAAGCCTAACACAGTTACATTAAATTCCTTTGGTTTGTGTGAAGGACAGTAGCCAGTGCCAGTGACACATACCTGAACACAGACAACCTGTCTCTTGAGTCACTTCCCACCATGATGCCATTCCAATTCAAGTTATTTCTTTATTTGAAGCTGAATCATACCACAGGTGCATATCCCCATCAAGTGCGCTGGATTTTTATGTTCATTTATTTATCTTGATTGTCTAATCATATTATCTATTCATGCTTTTAATCTCAATAAAAATGAATTCAGCCTGAGAACAGCCAAGCTGGATCATTTTAAGCAGAGACAACTGCTGTAATTTTTTTAGCAATCGTTCTTTCGGATGTTGGCAGATTCCCTAAATCCATGGCAGTCGGGGGGGGTGCGGTTTTCTCTAGCACTGAATTTTTGCTATGGTTCTGTCACTGGTGGATCCAGCCAAAGTGTGATATAAGCATATGTGCATAAAAAAGTTCCGATCTAACAGTACTTTATTAGATAATATCAAAGAGGGGACTGTTAAGCAATGGTGTGCATGGAAAGTCTCACACGTCCCTACTATCTGCATCAGACAAACAGTCTCATCCAACGTGGAAAACATTTCATTCATACATAGCTTAGAGGGTGTAATGTACTGACAGTTTATAAGAGAATGAGGGGCCATAAAAGTGAACTAATGGTGTTAAAAACAAACAGACATGATTGAAGGTGCTAGCCTGATGTTTACATCATCTCATTCCTCACTNCTGATGCCTCGAGCAAGGTTTAGTTTTGCTGTTCATGCCGGCAGTGTTTTCACTCAGATGTGAGAGCCATGAGAAACCTTCCATAGCTCAGACTGTGATGGATGTGAGAAGAAAGCTGATGCTCTCTCTTTTTGTGTATGTTACTTGGCACAAGAAAACTCCTAACAAAAATAAAAAAGAACATTTCTTAGCCACATCTAGCTGTGACCAGACATTTCCAATAAGGAAATTTTAATTGATCGTAATAATGTGCCACAGCAGGAAGTGAAAACTAATGGAGAACTGAAGAAAATAATTTCATGTTCTTAGTCTTCTTAAGCAACTGAAGGATATGGGATACAAGATTTTTGAGGCACAATGGCCTATAAGACTGTGAACACTGGCAAATTTATTCCATATGCTTTTTTCAGAATTTATCCATTGTTGGCATACTCAGACTTGTGATGCCTCTGTCTTTGTCTAAGCCACTGTAGGTCCTTGTTGTGACAGAGAGCCACAGCTTCCTTTGCATTAATGGTGAAACTCTGTATGTGGGAAAATGGGGATCTTCGCAATAAAGGCAGATGAGGTTTTTATGTGGTGGCCAACTTTGTGGCTCATGCACCAAGCCAGACACTACAGAGGACTAGAGGGAACAGTATGTAACAATGAACAACTGCATGAATCACACATCATGACATGATATTAGCATTCCACAGAACCATGGCTGCCTGCTGTCTGAATTGCTTGTGCAATGTTTTGTTTGACTCTCCCAACAGCATCAAGCGTCTGAGAAACATGTACCTTCTGGTTTGGGACATTTTAAGATGTCGGTCACATAGTTTAATAATGAGGTATCTTATCAATTAAAAGGGCAAATCTGGCTAATGTACACATGCATGTACAGGTTAAAGTTTTTTCAGAACCTTCCATGCTGTACCATCATAAGCCATTATTGTGAAAGCTCTAACCAACAATTCATGTGACCTTTCTGTAACAAATATTCACCTATATAATAGAAGACCAAGTGTCAATGTCTTCTGTGACTTTTTACTTATCACTCTCACATACATTTACTTCAGTGTGCTTAGTTTTGTTAACCCTCCTATCACAGAGTTTAGGAATACATTACAACAATAGCCTTTTAGTCCCTGAAAACCATTTTGGGATCTTTCTAAACAGACATGAATAAACAAAGCTAGAAGTTACAAAGTCAAGTGAAGTCAGCTCTGCCACGAGAAAAAAAAAATGAGTGAAAAAAGTGCCTCATTCATCTAAAAGGATGAACAGAACATGAACAGCTTTTCTCTAGAGGGGCCATGTAAAGGCTGAAGTGACCACAAAAGATGCAAGAGACTCTTAAGGCCTATCATCAACTGAACCAGTGCTGGAAGAGTGGTGTCACGATCACCTAAGTGGAATAAGCATCTCCATGCTGTTTCCAAGCCTCTCAGTCTTCTTGTCCCTCTCTCCCACACAGAGACACATATGCAATTGGTTTGTAAAAAAAAAAAAAAAAAAACAGGAGAATCTTTCGTAATGCAAAATTAGGTCAGAAAACCACTTGAGGCAAATTAAATTTCCAGAGAACTGGGCCCCAGGGTTCAGCCTGTGATCATTGGGCATTGTTAAGCAGATGCCAGAGTGCCACTTACCCACAATCATGCCATGCTCAAAACGTTTAATGATGTCAAACGAGTTCTGGATGTTTCCCTCTTGAATGTCATAGACGATCTCTGGGGAATCCACATGTGGGTAGTGGGATGGAGTTATGGATCTCAGGAAAACAATTTCTGGCAAGAGAAACAAGAATTAAGAGGAATATAAAAGGCACTGAAAATGGAATGAAGTCGTCGTGTCTCAGACTGAAAGTCATTGTTTTTTGGTGATAAAGAATCATATCATTTCGCATGAAAGTATTTGAAATAGTGTACCTTCTGGTTTAGTGAACTCTCTAAAAGTTGGCAGAGAGATGACAGTGTGCGAGACAGAGTGAACAGGGTCCAGCACACAAGTGATATCGTTGGGTTGACAGGACTTTATACAACGGATGATGTCAGAGCGATCAACCCTTGGTCTGCTGAAAAGAAGAAGGAAATGTCTTACAATGCAGTGCTGATCTAGTACGCATTCTTATTCTTTATGACAATGCTATCGAGCAGAATGCTACAGCACAGATTTTGAACAGATGATTAAAGGAACAACAATGGGATGCCTTCCAGGACAACTCACCACAGATCCTGATGCCCAGCAGGCAAGTGAAATGTCTACTATAAAAATATTATCTAAACAAATACAGCGGGCATTCTTAAAATGGGACTTGCATTTTAGCCAATCATGTTTTGGGGTTAGGAATTAGAATAGAATTACACAAGAGGCCAAAAATCATACCAGGAAAGAGACTAGGTGGTCAAGTTTCCTGTTAGCCACTCATAGTTTCGGTGCAGTTCTCCTGACATGGTCAAGTTCTGACACTGATCTAAAGCCTGTTCAAGAAAATATTTGGTTTTGTGGAGCAGACCCAGCTTCATATCCAATAGTCTCATGTAGAATTTATGGGCAGAGGGAGTTGAGTCTTTGGAGACTCTGACTAGACGACTCCCATGTTTCAGCAGGTCTATGCAAGAGATTTATTTAAGATGTTGTTTGTGTCACAGGATAATCAGAAGCAGCTCTGGTAATAAGCCAGAATGATGTACAGGAAAAGGGTTTTGTTGCATCACTATTTTCCCCATGCCATATAAGTTCTTTCACTCATGCACTTGGCTCATTAAGCATTTCAGGGGAAGACATCAGCTTAGGTCATTTCTTTATTATTGTATTTGCTAAGTGAGAGGATAAAACTGAACTTATGTTAACACATGTACACTGAGAAGTTTGCTAAATATCATTACACATGTCCTACTCTTGTTTCTGTCTTAATAAGAAAACCCACCTTAACCTTTTTATGTATAGTTAGCGATTAAAAAAAAAAAAAAAAAGAGCTCCTTCATCTAATGTTTCAGTGTGGGGACCAGCAATACACTTTCTTAGACAAAGAGTGTTCAAGAATTGGATTCCTTTGCCAAGTACTGTTAAACAATTTCATTCTATTTGAGAGCAACGTTAAGACACAATTAAAACATCCATGGCTATTTAGCCTCTAACCGAAACACAAAAGAATACACAGTGGTGTTAGGGCTGAGATTAGTTAACCTTCCATCACTGCTTTCTTTCATCGGGATGCAGAAGCTGCAGCTAAACCTCAAGGCCTGGATTGGGTTACAAGCGTTCTTTCATGCTGAGAGGGGAGAAGCCCCTGACAGAAAAAGTCAAGCCACCACTGGGCATGGACTTGTAATTAGCAATTAGCGGGTGGGTCCACGTTTTGCTTAGATCAGAGCCAAAACCACAAAATGTTCTCCTCACCCATAATAACTCGCCTTGTGCACGGCACGCACAGAAGACAACTCGTGGAACTCGTGGCAAGCATTACGATTGACCATAGACTGGATTTACAAGGACATAAAGACCTGAACTGAACTCCTACTTTTAAGTTAACATCTTGGATAACGTCAAAGCTGACATGATTCTAATTATGCCTCATAATCATACAGGAGGTGGTCTCAAGATACACTTGAGAAGGAAACCATCTTTTTTTTTTATGTCAGACCCTATGGTCAAACATAAGATCCTTTTTTCTCTGGTAATTATTATTTATAGTCAGCATGTTGATAAAGCCCCAACACAAACTCTGAAGCCCATCATTCTTGGTTCACAGTGGTGATGCTGCTGCACCACAAATTTTGCAGACCACCATCCAGAGCCCAGTCCCATAACTCAATGTCAGAAAGTAAGTAGCACACATCCATGCTTTTTTTTTAAATCTATATTTTAAGAATGTGCTCTGCCTGACATTAAGAGGATGAGCATCCTCTTGTGGTATGATTACCCCATACTCAAATTATTTTGAATGTTAATTGGATTTATGGCATTAAATTTCCTGCTTTATTCAAAATAGAATAGTAAATCAGCCTACTACGAAAACCCCAAACAGGTAGTTATTTCAGGCACACTTGTTTGAATGTCTTTTAGATTAATTAAAGTATGAAAACATATCACTTACACATTTTCATTTTGTTATGCTGTAGAAAAAAAATAGAAAACAGACGAAAAATTGTATGACATTTCCTTATGAATGGATGACACACTTTTGTATTTCCAAAAGCTCCATCTAGTGGCTCCAAATTAGAAACACAAAGGAAAAAACCATGGAAATTTAATGACATTGTCCAGATTATAAACAAAACTGCTCATAAAATATTCACTTACAGCACTGGCCAGACAAAGACACAGATTCTATTCTTGACTGCTCATGTGGGAAAAAAGCCTTTTACGGATGGGGAATATTAGATTTTTTTTCCCCAATACTAATTACTATGGGAGCCAATAATTGTAAAATGTTTTTGAGAAATGTATATTTCTTATGTTAATCATTTACAATGATGTATTTTTTTTTTAAATTTTATTTAAAGACATTGTTTTATGAATAAGTATACCTAACTGAAGGTTAGGTGCCTCTCATAAGATCAAGAACAAGATCAAGATAACGAACAAGATATTTAAAGGTACTCAAGGAACTTCCAAGAAATCTTGGAAGTCCCATATGAAATACAGCCATATAAAACTGATAATAATTAAGATTATTATCAGGTGATCCCGACTCCATCCATCTTCTGATGCACCCTCTACTCATACATTACATCTACTGAGACTACATCTCATGATTCCTACACAAATTAAGTTTACTAATAACAATACCAGCAAATGTAATATGTTTATTTAGCAAATCATTAATTAATACATTATTGTATTATTGTTTCCACACATTTCCAGCAGAATCAATCAATAAAAAGGTTTTCTAAGGATTAGTGTTCAATTTATCATCTTGGAAAGGGACTGAATTGATAAGGTCTTCTTCAGTTACAAACACCTGTATTTTGGAAAGGTATGTGCTGAGACTCCCGATGCGCCACAGTTTCATTTCCAGTAAGATTTCAAAGTCCTGTGGCACAGTAATTGCCTTCTGAACAACAATGACACCTCCATTCTCTAGCCTTTGTGCAGCAAAGTAGCCTGCCTGGTTTCCATCCACTATGGCCACCTGCAGACTGTCCCCAAGCACAGTGTTGGAGGGGCCCATGCGGAAGATGTTGGTGGGTACAGGGATGTTGGTGGGAAAAGTGAGGTGGTAGTACGTTATTCTCACAGGCAAGGCCAGGCATTCACTAGTCTCATTGCAAGGCAAGCGTTCACAGCGACTGCAAATGGGACACAGAGAGATGGAGGGAAGGAGATGAAAGAAGGAAATGTTAGGTTGATGCAGTGCTTGACATGCGGTGAAGGTAAGGAGTGGCATACATATGGCGTAAACAGAGCCATCACTATTATTCCTTTCTTTGAAGGCAGAGGTCTTAATTAATATCTAATGTAAACAGTGTAATTCAGCTTACATTTGAATATAGTGCACTTTAAATGACTATATGGTGCATTGTTCTCAATTTTTTTAAACCTTGTTAGTGTTTCTGAGAAAACAAACCTGTTGCTTTCAGCTTCTATCTTTCAAAGCTTAAAAAATACAGGCTATATTTGGCAGTTGCAAACGTTAGGCATGAGGATTTAAGCCATTATTACTTGCATTACTGCATGCAGTGTTTCAGTGAGAAAGATGCCCACAGAATTGCACTGCGCCCACCCATCAAACATATTTGTAATTTCTCCAACATTTTGTCACAGGCAGTCATCTGATGTCATTTTATAATAAATCCATTGTACTTACAGTCAGGTCCATAAGTATTTGGACAGTGATACAATCTTAACTGTGCAATTTTGCCTCTGTACACCACCATAATGGATTTGAAATGAAATAATCAAGATTATTCAAATGCCATTGAAGTGCAGACTTTCAGCTTTAATTCAAGAGGTTTAACAAAAATATTGCATTAACCTTTTAGGAATTACAGCCATTTTTTACAGAATCCCTCCATTTTCATACTCTTAAAGGTAATTGGACAAACTAACAATCATAAATATTAGGATTATTGATTTTTTTTATTTTTGAATGCCTGAAGTCGGGAACCCATGGACATCATCAAATGCTGAGCTTCCTCCCTTGAGATGCTTTGCCAGGCCTTTACTGCAGCCGCTTTCTGTTGCTGCTTGTTTGTGGGTCTTTCTGCCTTCAGTTTTTTTCTTCAGTAAGTGAAAAGCAATTGGGTTGAGGTCAGGTGTCCGTCTCGGCCATTTACAAACATTTCAGTTCTTTGCCTTAAGAAGCTCTTGTGTTGCTTTCATGGTACGTTTTGGGTCATTATCCATCTGTACTATGACACACCATTCTATCGGTTTTGCTGCATTTGACTGAATCTGAGCAGAAAGTATAGCTCTATACACTTCAGAATTCATCCTGCTACTTCTATCAGCAGCCACATCATCGATAAACACTAGTGACTCAGTTCCATTGGCAGACATACTTGCCCATGCCATAACACTTCCTCCACATGTTTGACAGACAATGTGGTATACTTTGGATCATTAGCTGTTCCTTTCCTTCTCCACACCTTTCTTCTCATCAGTCTGGTACAAGTTAATCTTGCATCAGAGCTGGTCAGGCTTTTTTGTTTTTTGTTTTTTTTTTAGCAAAGTCTAACCTGTTTTTTCTGTTCTTGAGTGTACCAATGGTTTGCATCTTCACATTCATGAAGGAATCTCTTGATTGTAGACTTTGACAATGATACGCCTACCTCTTCGAGAGTGTTCGTGACTTGGCTAGATGTTGTGAAGGAGTTTTTCTTCAACAAGGAAAAAATTCTGTAATCATCCACTTTAGTTGTCTTCAATGGTCTTCCAGGCCTTTTCGTGTTGCTGAGCTCACCAGTGTAATTCCTTCTTTTTAAGAATGTACAAGATTGATGACTTGGCCACACCTATAGTTTCTGGTATCTCTCTGAGAGGTCTGTTTTGTTTTTTCAGCCTCTTTGGACCACATATTGAGAGTTCTCATGAAAAGCTACCAAATGCAAATTCAACACTTGGAATCAACTCCAGACCTTTTATCTCCTTAATTTGTCATGAAATAATGAGGAAACAGGCTACATCTGGCCATGAAACTGATTATCAGTCAATTGACCTTTGAGCCTGTGAAAATGGAAGGACTCTGTAAAAAATGGTTGTAATTCCTAAACAGTTAATGCAATATTTTTGTTAAACCCCTTGAATTAAAGCTGAAAGTCTACACTTCAATCACATCTTGATTGCTTCATTTCAAATCCATTGTGCTGGTGTACAGAGGCAAAAATGACAAAAATCGTGTCACTGGCCAAATACTTATGGACCTGATTGTATATCTAGTATAACTCCATTATACTTACGTTTCACTTGAGCGCCTGTAGTTGGGGGGACACTCGAAATTCAGGCATCTGAATCCTCCTTGTACATTAAAGCAGCTCTCTGTCTCCGAGCAAGTGTGTGTCCCTGTCACACACTCATCAATGTCTACTCATGAGAAAGACAATAGACAATATTAATAGACATGTAAGCCCTTCTTCATGGTTGAGTTCAATGGTTGTCCATGTTGCTTTTCTGGACACATACTCCTTAAACAAATGATTGTTTAAACTAAGCACACATTAGCAGTGGTCTATTTGTTGGTCTAATACACAAATCTGATAAAATCAGAGCAAAATGGTTTACAACATTAAAAAAAGTGAATGGCTTCCAAAAGTTAATAATGTATTATAGAAAAATCATCTGTAGACAATTTAGGTTTGTACCTTGACAGCTTCGTCCATTAGGGGCAAGTGTGTAGCCTTTAGTGGGGCATGAGCAGTGGAAGCTGCCTGGTGTGTTGTGGCAACGGTAGGAACAGATGTGTCCTCCAGTGGGCAAAGCACACTCATCAATGTCTGAGGAAAGAGAAAACATGCCAGTTACATTCATCCTTTAAAAAAAATTTTTTTTCACTTATTGTACCTACCTTCACACGTAGCTCCATCCACGTCACTCAGTTGGTAGCCTCGGCGGCAGTAGCACTGGTAGGAGCCGTAGACGTTGGCACACTCTTGACTGCAGGGATTGCTCTCACACTCATTGAGGTCTGAATGTTAGCCAGCCAGAGGGTGAGTATAGTCATAATTTTGGTTCTCAAGAGCTTGATTCAGTACAACCTCTCAATATTTTATTAGTTTGTAAAGCACATGTTACAAAGCTTGCTCCTGGCAGTTTTCTATTCTGATAGTTTAGCTCCAAGTTTAAACTAATACACCTGATACATATCAAATTATCAAATTCACAACTGTGTAATTATTAGAATAATTTAAAATCAGAGTGCTACAGAGTATATTAAACTAAAATCTGTGGCTTGGGGAAATATTCAGGAGAAAGGCTGGACATCTCTCTTTAAACGTCTTACCATCACAGTTCCTGCCGTCACTGGCTAACTTGAAGCCTGTGGTGCAGCTGCACTTGTAGGACCCCAGAATATTGTCACACTTATGTGCACACAGGCGACCAGGATAGTGCCGACATTCATTAATATCTGAATTCAGAGAAAAAAATTGGAGCAGATATGATAGTCTGGTAGACTCATGTATATTAAAAATGGACCAGTGAATAAACAATCCTCTATGAGTTAGACTTAACTGAAAACCATGACACTTGCAATAGTGTATTTGAAAGCCTCAGCACAACCGCTGCCCATTTCTCATTTTAAATAACTACCTAACACATACACTATATGGCCAAAAGTTTGTGGACACCTAACCATCATACCCATACGTGCTTTTTGAACATCGCCTTCCAGATGTAGTCCCCCTTTAATAACCTCCAGAATGCAGCATGAACAAAACTAATAATGTTTGTCCACCCCATACGTTTAATGGCTATAGTATTCACAGTGAGTCCTAAAAGAGGAAACTGAACGTAAATGTAATTCATAATGTAAAAAGTGCTCTCACCTTCACAGACCCTGGTGATGCTGTTAAAGATAAAACCAGTTCTGCATTCGCAGCGGTAAGAGCCAACAAGGTTGATACAGCTGTGACCAGCACAAACATCATCCATACTAGCACACTCATCAATATCTGGAAAACATATGAACAACCTTAGTCAAGTGTTGTATGTCATGTTGGGATGGATGGATGGATGGATGGATGGATGGATGGATGGATAGATAGATAGATAGATAGATAGATAGATAGATAGATAGATAGATAGATAGATAGATAGATAGATAGATAGGAAAGTCACAGGGGAAAAAATGTCAATAATTAAGATAAAACAGACTGATCTACTAATCTACTTTTCCATACCCACACAACGTGTGCCCTCAGGGTTAAGGTGGTAGCCACGGCCACAGTTAACAGAGTTCCTCTGGCATGTGTATGAACCAACAGTGTTCAAACACACCTGGCCAGTTGGACATGGTGCTGTCTCACTCAGACACTCATTGATATCTGCACAAAGAGGAATATACATATAAGAAAATGTTTTCTTCAAACTGTAGATCATAGTACATGCAAAGTGTTATACAAGTGCTCTTTAAAAGGGCACGTGGATTTTTGTTTACTTGTCCTCACTCAACTAAGTGTAAATTTGTGTGCACTCAAGGACTTACATTTTGTTGTGTAATATGCATAATGATATTACAGTTGACTTTAAATTTGATTTCTATTTCTATCCTATTTGATTTACATATGGAGGATTATGTGCATGGTTACAGGGGGGACAAACAAATATCTTTCTTTTTTCAACTGGGGGAGGGTGAAGAGTGAAGCCAGCCAATAACATATTTTTTTTGAACTACTGTTCATTCTACTGTTCAAATCACCCGATTTTGTTCCCTCAGCTCCTGGCCATTGATGGCATGAATGTAATTTTTGACTTAAAAGTGTTTGGTCTGTTAACTTGACAGTTATGTTTAAAGATATGGTAGATAACCTGATATATTACATTTCCTTCATGAGCCAAATCCAGAATTTTATGTTCGCACACATGCTTAAAATGCTGTTACTTGACAACATTTTATGAATTATATCTAGGTATATCTACTCCAGTGCAAAAGTATGTGTTTTAAGACAAAGAACAGTGGGGCTAGTGTTGTTCTTAAATCCCAACTTGATTTTAAACAGAATAATTATTGTATCTACATCTATTTTATTTAAATGAACATTATATCATTAAACTTTAATAAGAAATGTGTGGATTGCTAATCACCAATGCAGCTGCCCAGAGCATCCTGTATGAATCCCACATGGCATCGCACCTTGGGCCGGCAGCGGAATGACCCCGGTGTATTCTGGCACTCAAACTCCAGAGGACAGTTATGAGTGCCTGTCTCACACTCATCAATATCTAAATGAAAGAGACAAGAAAACAGACAAATGTGTTTTAGGGCACATGTCTAGTTTTTCTTTCTCATGAGGCTGAAAAAAGGCTCGATTACCCTTTTACATCAGTCTTTTAAATCAATCTTAACACATTTCCAACAAGATTTAACTTCTGACTTGATGTTTACGTTTGTTAAATGACCTTTGCAGTGGTTGTTGTCAGTCAGTTCATAGCCGGTACCACAGCTGACCTCCCTCTGGCAGCGGTACGAGCCCTGAGTGTTAATACAGCGCTCGCCAGGACGGCAGTGATAAGAGCCCAGCAAACACTCATTAATATCTCCAAAGAGGAAGCATGAGAGAGAGTGTATGTGTGGGGGTTGGGATATAAGTAGAGAAAGAAAGACAACAACAGGTCAAGATCTGTGAAGCAGAGATGAAAACCTTCCAAGTATTTTCCAAACATGCAATAACCTTTAAATATATGTTACATTAGGGAAGACACTAGATTAGATGCAATTTCTGAGACATATTTTTGAAATACATAATACAATTTTGTTATCTATATTTAAGGGTCATAAAAGAAAGCAATATGTAATTTGTGATTTCTGAAGGATGCTTAGCATTAGCTATCAACCACCAGAAAGCTAAAGCTAAGAAAGGGAAATAGCCCGATTGATCTCGGGTATTTTCTTCCATTCCTAAATAGATGTACATGCCAAGATGTACTGTATCAACCAACAACAAACATACAGAATATGTAATATGTAGATTATTTATGGTGTGCTGTTATTTGATATTTAGATAATAAAACTATTTAGTCTTCTCTACCTTCACAGTTTTTCCCATCAGGTTTGAGCTTATGGCCTGCTTTACAGGTACAGGTGTTCCCAGGTCCAACTGCAACACACACACACACACACACACACACACACACACACACACACACACACACACACAAAATGTTAATATTATAATATCTATCACATCTCTTTAAAGGAGTAATAATATTATGATGACTGACAGTTGTCAGTGAAAGACTTGACTTCGCACGTACCTTTGCACTGTTCACCTGAACCTGATTGATCCTCAACAGTACCACCGTTCGCTAGAGATATGACAACATACAGGAACATTCACATTAAAATTTGATTATGCTGAACAGGTGAGAAATACTGGAGTCAAACTTTTCTTAAATAGAAATCTTACAATAAAGCAGTATAAAGCATGCTGATGACAGCCCACTAGAGGGTAGCAGAATCCTTACAGATAGAGTACAGCATTTACTGAAGCACCACTGTTTCTCCACAAATCAGATTGTAAGCAATTATTGGATAATGGCTGTGTCTACATTTTCAAAAAAACAGATACATACAGATACATATCCTGTTGAAATTTTAGAGTAGCACAATGCCGAACAGCTATCTAGGGTAGATATGCCAGACGTTAGGTCACAAGGCTGCAGAGTGAGAAGAGGATAACTAAAGACCTGTTAAAACATTATGCTTGGTACGTTGGATGTTCTATAACTACAATGTGATTGACTGCAGTGTGGTTTGTGCTAACCTTGTGTAGAGTTGCTGTCACTTTCTCCTGATTTGTCCATACAGCAGGTTTGGAATACAGAGCCACACTGGGAGCTGAGTTTGAAGTCACAGGTCAGGCCCTGCTTCTGAGCCTCCTGACCCAGTAAACAGCACTCGCAACACACCTATACACAGGAGCAAGAGCACACAAAGAGCTTTATAAGTGCTGTGTAGACCTTGTCAGGAGTATTCACTCGACAAGTTTTATCACTGTGTGAAGGTAAGGTAACTTAACCTACTTGCTAATAAAGAATGCTGATAAACACAAACAGACTGTATAGTTCAGACTGGAGGTGCTATGGCCCAAGATTTTGTGTCAATATACAACAGAACAAGAATGAACATGCTGCTGCAGGGGAATCCAGTCAAGGCAAAGAGGACTGCAATTGGGAACATACTGTGGTGGCACCAAATGAAACATAACTCTATAAAATTATGTGAGGGTGTTGGTTTTACAGAATGCCAAAAAAAAGGATTATTCCAAGGATTATTTAAATATTTGTAAAAATTTGTATAATTATGGTAGTTTAAGCTACAAATTTAATTTACATTCATTTGGTAATCTGATACTAAAGATCATTTTTCATGTCAGGACACAATCATTCACACACATTAGCCACACATGTATATTCCCAACTGCAGTGCAAATGTGCATTCCTGGAGGATAATCAAACTCTGAAAACCAGGTTATACATTATCATTTCAGATAACCTGGAAAGGCCATTATCAGAGCCAGTTTAGGCATTTTAGAAGCATATCTAAAATGCAAAATGAAACAGATCACACAGTCAGTCATACTAAAAAAAAAATATCTGACAAGGTTAAATGCAGGACAATTGAAGTAAAAAGCACCTCTCTTTCACTACTAGCTCAGTACATTAAATACACACCCTGTAATGGCTGAATGTTAGTTATTAATTATTTAATGGCTTAAAGCATTACTCCTGACAGGAGTTTATTGGCCTAGTGACAACCGTTGAAAGCAGACTGACATATTTAAATAAATGTTCAGAAAACTAGCACCTGCTGAACATTTAACTGCCTTCAGGCATGCAAGATTTGTTTTCTCAATTCTGTCATAAGTACAAGAATTTGACAAATCTGCTCATCCTAAATGTAAGCAGTATGGAATGCTTTTTCTCTAAATCTGGGAAAGAAGACACAAAAACTGTACATGCGTTACCTTAGCAGTTTTAGTCTCACAAGTGTTTCCAGACAGGAGAGCATCACAGCTGCCCTGGCCTTTGGCCATACTGATACCTTTACTACAGGCGATATCCTCCAGTACTGCTGCACAGCACTGTTCCTGGGCTATCCTATAAGAAGTAATATTAACATCATGAACATAATGTTATCAATATAATATTTATTATTAAATTATTAAAAATACTAAACCTACTAAAACTACTGTGGCATTAGAGTGATGTGAGAATTGTGGACCAGTGGAATCTTGGAATTGTGCTGGTCCAGTATGAGCCAGCAAAAGACTTTACTTAATCACTGCTTTCCTTATACCATTTAAAACTGCTGTTCAAAAAAGTGTAATGGTCTCTAGGGTACATCTTCAAACAATGCATCATTTAATATAACAGACATGTGCATTTTCCCTGAGCTGGCCCAGAAATGGTGAGAATGCTCCATTTACAGTATAATGCACATGCATAAGCAAAGAGTTACACTCTTACTTCATCTGCCTTATAGGAACCCTCTCTATTTTATTCTGCTCTCTTCTCCTGTCATCCATTGTTGCAGTGCCTTTTAAGGGCACAGACATTTTCATGATTTTTTTTTCTTTTGATGTCTGAAATAATCCACAGATTTCCTGTTATTGCTCCCTTCTCTTCTCCATCTCTTCTCCATTCTTTCACCTCAGTGGTATTTCCTGGATTTGGAAATACCCCCTTGACTAAGCTCCCCATCTCCCCTCCAATCCCCCTCCCAAAACCAAAACCCTGTCTCCCTTCTCACACTCTCTAATTTGAACAAATTCTCGATTCACTGGCTTGCCAAAACAAATGCATTTTGCCTTTGGAAGGGCAGATGGAGTAACCCTTTTGGTTTGGAAATGCACTGAACATTTGGCAGCACTTCTCCTAGTTGAACTAATGTTAATGTTGCTACCAAACCCCCACTATCTGTCTCTGGAATAGGGTCAGAAATAGCCTCCACTAGAAGAAGCATTTTACAAGAACCACCAAAGACTGCTTTTATGATTAGTAAATTCTGAGAAGGCCCCACACTGAAACACACTAAATGGATTCATTACTGAAATTGTATTTACTTTTCTTTTCCCAAATATTACCACACAAGTGTTGCTCAATAGATGATGAATTTAGAATAACCTGTGCAGATGAATATTTTCAAACCACCAGACATGCAGCATTGCCAAATCCTCCCGTGTGCGTATAGGACAAGACCAGTACGTGGTTTACTATGTAAAGTGACTAAGCAGACACCTGGGAGAGAAAGAATCTGAGATCTTTTTCACCAACGAGAGCATGGTCAGTTGAATTGTCCCGGCCACCAGTAGACATGTCATGACCAAAATACTTAAAAATATAGTAGACAAGTAATAAGAACATTTACACAAGCAAAGGAAAATATGTGCCTTTATTTTAAGGTGGTGGAAGGTGAATGCTGAGATAAACCAGACAGTGTATTCTAACCTGCACGTGGTAGATTCTGAAATGAGAGGGATACGTGTGCAGTCCTGGGATTCTGTGGCCTTCACTCTACCATCCTTACAGCAGTCATCTAGTGAGATTGGATCTGTGGTCTCTAGGGAATAGACAGTTACTCAGTTGTAAGTTATGCAAACAAAGAGCAGTTTTTCTTTGGACCAGTGTAGATCCACGGGACTGGATTTGCCATGACCTGCCCAATATAAAAGATTTCCGCAGTATTTCATATCATGTAATCTATGGTTCTCTTGTTAGAGCACATGGGCATGGTTAATGGTGTCTAGAATGGTGGTGACTAATTTCTGTGTGAAAATAGAAGGAAAGCATATCCACAGATTAAAAATATAGGCTAAAAATAAAATAAAGAAAGCTTTTCTATTCAACAGTATAACCTTTCAATTCTGTCAAAGTGTCTGTGTTCTTGTGTAAGCATCAGGTTCTTGTGTGATGTCCCTCAAATGTTTACAGGGTTGTTAGATTTGGGATGTTATGAAGAACTGTTTTTATTAGTTTGGACCGTATGTAAAAAATTCACAGCAAATGATTTTTCCCCATGTTAGACTAATTTCACTTTTACACAATTCCTTAGTTATTCTGTGGATATCACTGTAAGATTTATAATTGTGGCATTAGAATTGGTCACTTGTTTGGTATATTCTGTATGATATTTGTATGTTATTATTTTTTCCACAGATACTTTTTCCACTCCACCAGATGCTGTTGAAGATATTAAGAAATTAAAGACATTTATACTAAACATCCGACAGTTGTTACGTGAAGCACAGACAGACGAGACAATTTAATTTCAAGTTTTATAGATTTGTTCCACTGGTCTTGTAATTTCATCAAATATATTCATTTTCCTGTGGTTTGCGTGATCGGCCAAACACAAAATACCTTTGGCATTTGAGTCTTTTGGCCTCCCTTTATTCTGGCTTTAGTATGCAGCACATTGCCAAGCTGGTTTTATGCATGATATTCCCTTTAAATGGAGAACAATTACAGCTAGGACACCATATTTCAGGTTAGCACATAGTTCAAAGAAATATTTTCACAAGATTGCTAAGGTAGAAACATATCCCTGTTTCCCCTGATCCCCATTTCCCTCCCTATTATGAGTAGATTCTTTGGCTTGGTAACCCCCCTGTATCCTAACCCTCCATTGTAATTAACATAAGCCTCCAAAACCTGCCAAGGCGAACAGCCCAACACAGAGACAATATGCATATGCAGAGTGCTCATGAAAGACTCAGATATTGAGAGAAATGGATTGCTCAAGACACATATAGATAGGAAGACATACAAAAAGAAAGCATTTCTGGCCTATTGCTAAACAGTAGAGCTGTGACTATCTTTATCTGTGCTTTCCTTCAGCTGATAAGTAAACCACCCGCGCCTTCTACTAAGCCTGCCTTATTCAGCCTGTCAAAAGCTGCTCCCCTCTATCTCTTATGACAATCCACAGTCGTGTTCAGTTACAGAGTTGTAAAAAAAAAAAAAACCTGCTTCTGTTGTTTTATCAGTCCAGACATTTTATCCAGGTCTACTGGCTTCCCTAGATCTCCCTAATGCATTGTCTTTCTCTTAAACCACAAATCCCATCTTGGAACATATTGGCACTTAGACCTTAACACTGAACACAAAAAACATAGACCAGGCTTAAGGCCTTTGAGCAGCAGCACCACAGGAGCCCAGGACTCTGTAAAGGCTCTCCAAATGATCACACAACACATGCTATGGAATGGATGGACCTAGATGGAGAGCCAGGTATTCAGGATGTTTATACTGTATTTCCCCTCTGAATGCTAGATAGAGCTTGGTAAAGAAAGACAAAAGAAATTTCAACCTATTTTCAATGTATGGAAATGGTACAGAATAGCCCTGACATAAAACTGTATGTACCTTATGAGGTGATCAGTCAGTGGGTAGGTACAATCCTGTCTACAACGAACGATGAATCAAAACTTCGTCCAGTGAATTCCTCCTTACAGCCAAAGATTATTGTTCATTGTCCACCAACGTCATAGTCAACTAAAACATTTAGAGATGACAGTAGAATTGACTACGTCATACCTTCAGAGCATGATGATGTCATTAGCTCTTTTCTTGGTGTTAGATTAACTAGATTATATAGGATGAGTTCAAATTATCTCCATCAATTTATATTGGGCTCCAATTCCTGTTTTTTGTGGAGAAACATCAGTATGATATTACATGTTGTGTGAAGTGCTATGCAGAAAGAATTAGCAGTAGCCAGCGCTCAGTGCTCCTAACCCCACCCCTGAGTACCACTGGGTGCTGATCCTGGGTGGGTAACAAATAGCATAAATATGTGCCTTTTCGTACAGGACCTGTGGTACTGGACCTGTGGTACTGGACTGGCAATAGATAAAGCACTGTTCAAGTTTTTAGGTGTCAAATGTTCTGGTATTGTGCAATAACAAAGCTCCATGTGTAGACAGAAGTTTCCAGACCTCTTCAACTCGTACCTTAAAACCATAAATCAACTATCAGAAATCATTAGGGTACGAATACCTACAATTCATACCAACAAATCATGTTTTTGGGTAGCTGACTCTTTTACACTTTGTAGCATGACATTAGTGTTGTTCTTGTCAGTTTTAGAAGGTTCTAGCTGAGTTGCAGATGAACATTTAATACTAAGGTCAAGATAACATGAATATGAAATAGAACAGAATAATTAAGCAATCTTTTCCAGTGCTAATATGAAAGGATCTAAACTGGGATGCTCTTTAAAGAGGTCCTCCCTAACGTGTTCCGTTGTAAAACTATTGTAAATATTGTCTCCGGAGTGCTGTAATCTAAAACAAGAAAAAAATCATCACTTGTTTTGAGAGCAACTGAAGCTGCAGACGCGCACGTACGCGCGCAAAACCAGGGTCTATACTCCCAGCAGGGTTGTCTGTATGAAATCTAGGTGTAATATAAGGTTAGAGTTAATCGCGATCCACCACGAGGAAAGTGAGGAGGTGACTTACCTTGACTGCGTATCACACAGCACAAAGAGAAGAGGATGATCAGCCTCAGAGCCATGCTGACGCGCAATTTTTAAAACTAGTCTTCCCAAGGTTCACAATCTACCTGCAGTCTAATTCAGACGGAGCCGAAAGGGACCTGTACGTGGGTGTGTTAGATCCAAGAAAAGAGCGCTGGCTTACAGAAAAAAAAACTGTCCAATTAAGTGTGTTTAAATGTCTCTGAGGGGGCGGGTTAGAGTACTCGAGGCGCTCAGTTTTGGTAAAGCACGGGCTCCACAGTCGCAGTGACGCAAGAGATTTGACGCTGCTTCCCAAACTCTGTCTCAGACTTCAAGCGTACGACAGAAGGTCGCTTTAGGTTACGCAAGAAACGCACACTAACATACTAAAGAATTTGGACAACATGGATAGTAGCATATGCTCTGTCTTAAAATGATACAAATCAGCAATTCCTGAAACTATTCTATTCTCTTGTCCTGTAAGAGTACCTGCTGTTAGGACACTGGGGTAGAAATATGAGCTCGTTTTAAGACAGACGCGCCAAACAGCTGAGATTTGAAATTGTTTTAAAGGGGCGCTTAGGTGAAACATCTGGAGCGGTTTGGTGGTGAGCTGTCTGCTGCGGTTGCGTCCAGACACTGCAATACGAGACAAAAATAATAATGATGACTAGAAGTAAAACTACTGTTTGTTATATGCATGCTGAAGACTAGTTGCTCTTTGTAATATTTTATGGCGCTTCAGTGCAGACAGGACTTGGCTCGCGTCATTACGCGCAGCGATAATTCAAGCAGCCGACACTCTCCACTGGAGACTCGGTTTCATTTTATAGGGTCCTTCCAGACAGTCGCAGCTTCGAAGCTTTTGGTTTTGTGAAACCAAATGGCTGCACTTTCACTTTGCTGAACGAGCTTCTGACGCTCACTCACACATCAAATTTCCGTTGCGAAGCCTCCTGTTTCCTTTCTCACAAGACTAATTTCCTGAAATTAGCAATTATGAGGAAAAATAATTGTCAGACAGCCCAAACATTTCTGTGCCAGTCGACGCTGTCTGTAGTTCTAATCATGGCTAGATCCAGAGAGGTAAACTACCATAATCAAAGCCACATGTGCTCTCCAAGAAGAAGCCACTCTGGAAGGTCACAACGTGTGTGTGTGTGTGTGTGTGTGTGTGTGTGTGAGAGAGAGAGAGAGAGAGAGAGAGAGAGAGAGATTGATGTACACGCGGTTGCTGGATGTGTCAGTGGCAGCACACATTGCTTATCCTTGAAAAGCAATTGGTGATAGATAGTTATCTATTGTTATTCACTATCTATAATGTATTGTATGCAATATAATGTTGCAAAACTATTCATCCTTTGAAAATGAAATCAGGGACACTATTCTCTAATTTCGTAACAAATAGAAACAGTAAGTAAAATTTATTATTTACATACGAAAGGGTGAACTTTAATAACAAAATAATATGATCTTTTAGCAAAAGTGTAATCACTGGAGTTGCTGTTAATGTTTTTTTTGTTTTTGTTTTTTGCTGTTGTTGTACTTTTTTATTTTTTATTTTTTTTACTTTTTCTGCTTAGAAATGGTGTATGTGTGAGGTAAAAGTTGATTGCAGACAACACTTCTTATAAGGCTGTTAAAAATCCCATAAAAATGGCCTGTAATCAGGAGCAGACGTAAAGCTTAGCTTTCCAACTTGATATCTAACTTTATATCTAAGCTGGATTTTATGCATTTGTCTCTCAGTCAGAATGTTCTGCTTGATATCTCTCTTTTTTCTCTCCCTTTCTTGTTGTGAGTTTAACAAGAAACAGCAGAAAGCAATCTCACTGCTGTCAGGCGAAGGAAATTACCGGTACAGAGGGCATTTTAAATGACCATAATCTTCCAGAGGGCATTGATTTTCTTTTGAACTCGAAGTAGCTCCATCCTGTCATGAGTGTGTTACTCAGCAGTGGGCCACTAACGACAAGCATCCTTTCAGAATGGCGGGATTATCCCGGAAATGGGTGACTACGGATTTAATTTCGGGGTATCTGGATGTGTTGATAGAGTCCAATGGATGTCGCTCTATATTAACTAGTCTGTGTCTATTTAAAAACACAAACAAACAAAAAAAACATATAATTGCATATTTATTATGCTGTCCACAATTACAATGAAATCTGGATTTTTTTAAATGTCTGTACATTGAGTGAGAATATCAAATAACATCCAAACATGCAAATAATAGCTAAGTGCGATATTGCCTGTCATATATATGTACCATGGAAAATTCATTATATGATAGTTATAGAAGGAAATGGCACAGACTACCAAAGTCACAGTACAAGCATTAAACTAAATGGGTAAGATGTTTTTAAACAATGAAGAATTTAAATAATAATGATGAAAGGGAGAATGTAGAAAATATTGGTATAGACCCACATTTATTATTTTTATTACAGTAGATCTATGCCTGTATATGTACTGCATCTTGGTAAATAAAATCATATATATTTTTTTAATTGCTAAGGTCTGGTTATTTATGGATGTAGTTTTTTTTTTTCCAGGAATTATAGATAACAGTGAGTGGGGTCATAATTTAGTCTCAGTTTTCAGTGAAGACTTCAGTTTGATATCAGGAAAAGTCAGCTCTGGAAAATGTATTTTCACGTGCTCCTCCAAACCGTCTCCTGTCCTTCCCAGTCTGGAAATTTAGCTTACCTACTGGCATTTTTTGGGATCCAGGAGGTGAATGATATTCAGCTTTAATAATTAAAAAATGGTTATATTCTGAATAATTAAATACATGTAAGGAATCCATAGATTTGAGAAAATCCAGGCTGTTTGAACATTGCAAACCTCTTCCCCTCTGCTAAACAGCACAGCTTTTGCACAATTTTATTCTGTGAGATATGTGCCAGGTTTAAGGTAGGAGATGTATAGACAACTTCAGAATATTCTAGTACCATATTTCCCTCAAGTCAAAATGTATTGAGAATTTTCAACAGTAATAACCATGATTAAAAATATTACACTATGCCTAAAATTATAACAGTTTCCAGAACTTCATCAAATCATAGTGTTTTATTTCCAAATTTCCTTCACAATACAGATAACAAATATAGTGTGCTGTTCCAAAGGAGATTTTTTAAAAGTAACTACTGATGTAATGCAGACACTGTTTCACACTGGCCTTGTGCAAAGCATAACACAAATGTAACTTATTACTTTTTTTTTTAAAGCTACAACAGCTTGTTTGAATCAGTATAATGCCAGTGAGCTCATGTATCCATTTGTTTCGTAAATCCAAACACCAGAATGTTCTGTATTGTTCCCTATCCACAGTAAACCAAAGCTAGCAAGATCCAGACAAAAACACTAGACTCAGACTCTAGCAACCCTAAGAGCCTGTACAACTGAGAGGAAGCCTAGACTAAACAACTTAATTAAGTACATGTCAAGACGTCAGCACACACTCCTCTTTTAATGCACATGACCAGCTGCATTTGCACTGTAATTTCTTCAAGTTTTGTAAGTGTCTGGTAAATGGCTCTAACTGATCCTCATGGTAAGATGCATTGTGCCCAGGGTTGGATGGCTTGCAGCTCCATTTGGGACAGATCCATCTTCTGTCAGTGCCTGCTATAAATCCCATCTGCTCCCTCCACACACACACTTTCTCACCTGTGGCAAGACTCCTGGGGAGATATATGTGGTTCATATGGAGGGTTGTAAACCTCCTGGGGCAAGGGGAGCCAGTATGCAAAACAGTGTCACTCAGTTGTGATTGAAAGCATGAGGCATGCATGGAAATGTAGGTTTAACTTTCACATTTGCAACTGAAGCTGGCTCAGAGCACAGGCTCTGTGAGAAGGAGGAAGATCTCTAAAGCTGTCTGGCATGGGAACAACAGGAATGTTTTCCACTAAATGGCCTAAGCAGAGTTATCGTTTTTTTAGCTAAATGTGTTTGATTTACCATTTCTGAATGTTAAAACTGTGATACTGCACGGTTAAACAGTGCATTATTAATGAAGGGTTGGCAGTCCTGCTGGAAAATCCAGCTTTGGCCAGCTTGGATCCTGGACTGGTTAAACTGCCTTATATGTTTAGAGCTGGTTGAACTGGTACTCCAGCCTGGTGAAGCTGGTTATAAGCTGGTGTATAAGCTTGGTGGAACTGGTGAAAGCATGGTTAAAATGAGGGACCAATTTGGTGATGCTGGTAAATGCATGGTTACGCCAGTGGACCAGCTTGCTGAAACAGCTGAAAGCATGCTTAATGAATTGTTGTGATTTATAGATGATAGTTGCCTAGACATTTAAAACAATTATATATCGTTTTCCCCCTCCATTTTGCTTTTCTTCTCACTTCATGCTGAATTCAACATTATAATTTACTTCCAGATTTTGGTCTTTCCAGGTGCTGTTTCACTTCTAAATAATATTTTTATTGGCATAGACTAGTTGACTAGTCGACTTATATAATCTCTAGTCACCACTGTGGGATGTCGACTAGTTGGGCAGTGGAAAAATAACAGTGAGTATACTTTAATTGTTAGTCTGAAAATATTTCAGATCAGAGGAAATTAATTCTACAGTCCATTGCACAAGACTGGCATGATACTGATGCCTGATCCCTCTGCAATATTTCTACAGTTGTCCTTTTCCTTCTGTGTTTGTGTTTTAGTAATAGCTTTCCCTCATTTGAGTTATTTATTCCGGAAAGTAGAGAGCATGGCCATCCCTTTTGTTTCCATGCTTTCAAAGGTTCAACTGAAGTTTAACCGAACTTGGCGCAGAACCCCTTTTTTCCCTTTTAGTCTGGCCTCCTGACTCATTATAATATAACCAGGCACCATTTATGTTGTAAGTAAAATCAGGTGTTTGTTTCTTGTGTTCATTAAAAAGAAAATGCAAACTGTCAGGTGTTTAAATGACACATTTACTTAGATTTTTGATGGCCGATTGAAAGCTTTCCTATGCACCGTGCTTTATGTTGAAAATAAACAACAGAAGCAGCACCACCACTGCCCCGAGTGGCTTAAGCAGCATATTACATTCTACCCAGATGGAGACCCTTATGCGCTCTTATGCACTCTTACCATTTAGGAATTACAGCCATTTTCAGCAAAGTACCTCGATTTTCAGGGGCTCAAAGGTATTTGGACAAAGTGACATAATTGTAAATATAACCATAATTTTAATNGTTGCTGCTTGTTTGTGGGTCTTTCTGCCTTCAGTCTTGTCTTCAGTAAGTAAAAAGCATGCTCTATTGGGTTGAGACCAGGCGACTGACTTGGCCATTGAAGAATATTCCATTTCTTTGCCTTCAAAAAGCCCTATAGCCCTATACACCTCAGAATTCATCTTGCTACTTCTGTCAGCAGTCACATCATCAATAAACACCAGTGAGCCCG
>CM074953.1:18181184-18232081 GCA_037577455.1 Pangasius macronema | reverse complement strand
CCTCCTTCAGTTGCATTGAGATCTCCTTGGACTTCATATTGGTAGCTCCAGTCGAACAGCTGCCAAATGCCAACTCAGTATATATATATATGTTATAACCAATCACTCCTATCAACTGAGTCTGCACAGTATGTAAATTCTCATTTTCTTGCCAGTTATTTAGATGGTCCATTTATGGTTGATGTTTAGTGGATAATCTATAGTCTATTAACTCTTTTCCCTTTTGCTGCCACTTTATTTGCATTGTCCAGTTTACAGCTCTTGATTTTTTTAGATAGATATTATATAGACTATTTACTCATCCCTAGTATGATCACAATTTCAGATTCAGTTCATGTAGACTCTACAGATAAAGTTTTATTTTGTTTTTTATTTGCTGTTAAAAGACAGTTCAAACATCTTCTGATATTTTGTTGAGAATCACTTGAATGCTGGTTCATGATAACCTATAGATGGTGTGTGTAGTGTCTAAAATTTACTATCCAAATAAAGTGTTACCTACTTTGAGTCAGCAACTTAAGTCCAAATGTTACATCAGTAGTTAAGTCCTTAATCATGTCTTTCTAAATATTGATGTGCTCAAGTTCAGCATTAACTCTGAATATGGCCCACAGACACAAATGTGTATAGCAAAAGTCACAGATGGAGTCAAGACAAAACAAAGGTACATGCTAGTGTAAACAAAAAGCATGTGGAGAGAATTTAAACCAAAAATAAGAACAGTGCTCATCGTGCTTTGAAATGTGCCACGTGGTGAGAGGGGGTATTTGTGACAGACTTAATAAGTTAATGAATTACTCCAAATATATTTACCAAGTATATATAACCTGGAGCACTACCCATTTGTTGCTGCGTAGTCCTTGCACACTTACAGTACTGTAACGTTGTCAGTGTGCCTGATTGTGTGTCTTCTGTCTTCTTGGTATTTGTAAGCCTGGGTTCAACCCAAAGCTTGCCAACCTCTCTGTGTTTCCAAACCACTCAGGATCACTGAACATTTCTAAACATTCAGACTTGTGTTATGTATAATTGTGTCTGCCACTGAAGTAAAAAATGCCTGTGTTTTATGACTGGTTTAGTTTGTGTTATTTTTAATATTATTTGTAAGAACTACTTTAGTGTCATTTGGACCACTGAACAGCAGTTAAAGCACACTTAATAGTAGCTCTGTAACTACATGCTTAAGCTCATAATAAACAGTAAGCTTTGGTAAGCTTGTTATGTCTGTGATTTTAATAAAAGGAGACAGAGAATCTTCTTCAGATGTGGGCAAGTCTTGGCCCTTGACCAATGCCACTGAAGTGAGAAACAGCTTGAGACTGTAAAGTGAAGGGGGAAAACATAATTTTGTGGTCCTCATTTTCTTTCAGGTCTTTTGAAAATCGCAAAGTGTAACAATTGCTTTTGACAAGTCTTGACCTATATTAAGACAAATGAAACAGAATTGAGTACAGTAAAGCTTTGAGAACACAACAAGCCCAGCGATGTACTTTATTTTAGTCACTTTGTTTCATGTAAATATGCAGTGCCACATAAGTGAAGGGAAGAAATGTGGCTATAATGAATTTCCCCTCTCATTCACATTTTCATGTTTTGTTTTGAGTGTTTATATGCTCTTTGTTTTCTTTCTGTCCTTGTCTCCACCCCTATTCCCTCACTGACCTATTATCTTCACATGCTTTATGTTTAGGTCCTGCTTCATTCTAATTAGTGTGCATTTAAGCCCTGCTGTTTCTCTTTGCAAAGTCTTGTTGATGTTTTCATGCATTACAAAGCCTTTGTTTCCTGTTTTTCCTGCTTCCCATGTTGCTAGTTACTTCCTGGTTTTGACTCTTGCCTGTGTTTTCATCTTTGATTAAGGATTATCCCTGTCTGATGCTGTCTACCTGTGTTATGACCCCTGTAAAAGATTTTGATCATAATATATAGCTGAGGCCAAAATTTTACATACACCTAAGCTAAATATATTAAATCTGTTTTTCACAACTCCAGACATTACATGTTACCATTAATTTCTTTTGGCAAGTCTACTTTGTCCACATGAAAAGTCATTTTAAAACAATAGATTATACACAGATTTGTTTCATCTTTTAGTCACTGTGTTAGTATTTCAGTGGGTCAAACGTTTACACCAAGCTGACTGTCTCAGTCAAACAGTCTGGAAGATTCCAGAAATTTATGTAATGACTTTAAGAAGCTTCTGAGTTAACTGGGAGTGCATCTGTGGCGTATTTTAGAGACAGTGCTTTTTTGCTCTTGATACCGTGAGAAAATCCAAGCAACTCAGCAAAAACCTTAAAATGTTTTGAACCTCCAGAAGTCCTATTCCTCCTTAGAAGTAATTTAAAAACAATTCAAGGTACCATGATCATCTGTACAAACAATTGTATACAAAAAAAAACAAAAAAAAAACTTGCGGCCACACAGACACTGCATCTTTCAGGCAGGTGGCTCCCAGGGATGAATGAACTTTGGTCCAAAAGATACAGATGACCTCCAAGACAACAAGAAAGGAAATGGTGAAGGATTGTAGGCATTAGGTACCAAAGTATGTACATCCATTAGTAAGAGAGTCCTACATCACCATGGGTCGAAAGGCTGTTGCACAAGGAAGAAGCCTATACATTAAAAAGCCAGACTGAATTTTTCAGGTAATCATCCTGCAAAAAGAATTACGTCATAGTAATTGATTATAGTCATATCTAGCTAGTATTTCCTATTATATGATTACAATTACCCATTTCTAGACATTTTTTACTAACCTGAAATTGTTCTATTGTCAGATTTTGCTCATTTTTAGCATTTATTTCTAGAAGAAAGCAAAATTATCTGCCAGCAGAACACGAAAATTAATTAAAATCTTAAGTGTAGTATAAATGTCGAAAAATAGGTTAAGCAATCTTATATTTCACTTATTGTAATATTATAATAACAAATACTAGATAACTTTGACTATATTCAAGATATTTTCACTTGCTAAGATAACATTTGCAGTGGACCTGCAGTTCGGAGGAGATTTCTCTGGTCAGATGCAACAAATATTAGACTGTTTGATCATAATGATCAGCAGTACATATAGAGGAAAAAGGGTCAGACTTTTAATCTTTTAATGAAGAACACCATCCCAACTGTGAAGTATGGTGTTGGCAGCATCATGCTTTGCTGGAAAAGTGATTGTTGCACTTCAGTAAATAGATCATGAGGAAGCAGGATTATTTATAAATACTGAAGCAAAACAACAAGACATGGGCCAGAAAGTTAAAAATTGGTCACAACTGGAGAATGGCATACCTCCAAAGTAACAAAATGGCTACAACGATGTGAAAGTGTTGGAATGGTCATCACAAAGCGCTGACCTGAATCCCATAGAAAATTTGTGCACTGAACTAAAAAAGCATGTCTGAGCAAGAATGCAAACCTGACCGAGTTACACCAGTTCCATCAGAAGGAATGGGCAAAAATTCCAGCATAATGTTTTGAGCAGATTATGGACAGCTACCCCAAGCATTTGATTCAAGCAATTAAAAGGCAATGCCTCCAAAAGTATCATGTATGGGGAGTGGGGGTATTTGGTTGGGTTAATCATTCTACAGGGCCCCTGAAAACAGTTAGGCTAACCCAGGCTGACCCAGGCTTCCACTATAAGTACATGACTGGATGAAGTAGGAGCTCACAGAAGAAATCATCACCTGCCAACTCTGTGACCTCTCCAGCCCTGACCAAGGCCTTCATCAAGGCTTCTCCAGGCCTGACTGAGGTCTGTGATGATGTCTGTGAGGAGGAGCTTTGTGTTGGTGAAGTGAGTATACAATTCATTTCTATGCTTTTTGGAGTCTGTGCCTCTTACTGGGTTCCTCTTTCCTCAGTGCACAAGAGGGTGGTTGCTGACGCTGGTGAGGACATCGTTACTTCACCTCCTGACCCTGGCAAGGGCGTCATCACTTCGATTCATGACCTTGATGAGGACATTGCTGCTTCCACCTCTTGACCCTGGTAAGGATACAGTTAATTTCTATGTGTTGGTGATATCCCTGAAAAAGAAGCACTTGAAATGAAGAAGAAGAAGAAACACATGAAATGAAATGCCATAATAATTTCATCTGATTAAAAACTCCTTTTAAGAACACTTACAGAATAATAGATTTATCCACCCAAATTGTGCAACAGAAAAGTGTTTGCCCTGACATTGTGATTGCAAGTTGGAATCTTAGTTACATTAGACATTTGTAGGTATTTGTGAGTTTGTAGGTTCATGTATGCAGAAGTGAGCAGTTAGTATTTTCCTGCATTGCGGCCTCTCTAGAGAGTGCCCTGACTGAGGTCTGCAATGATGTCTGTGAGGAAGAGCTTCATGATCCCAGTTCTAAGGTGAGTATACAGTATGTGTGTTGATGTCTGTGCCTCTGACTGGGTTCCTCTTTCCTCAGTGTACAAGAGGGTGGTTGCTGAACCTGGCACGGACATTGTTGAATGGCAAGAATGGCAGATGTATTAAAAAAGCATTTATATTTCATAGATCCAGAATAGGGAGGATATTTGTGAATCCTTTTGTGAATTGAAATATTTGAAAAGAACCTGGTCAGCTAATCTGGCCTGTGTACTTTGCCTGTTTTTCTAGTAGTGACTGCACATCTGCAGTCAGTATAGCCAGTCAATATGCAGTAACTATCATATATGTTCCGATACAATGAAGATGCCTTGGTATATTTAGCAAATTATGCACTGGAACGATGGTCATAACCTGATCTGGTACAAAACCATGCAGTGTTTTGGGCTGGCACAGTGCCACCAACATGGCCTGTGATGTATCCTGCACAACTCCATTCCTTTATTCTTGCAGGTTCTGACAACCATCTTTGTGGGAATAATGCAGTGGCAGTTGAGGGTGCCTAAAGGCAACTTACTCCCTCAAAGGTCTGGTTTGTGTTTCGGACAGAAGGAGGCAATAATCTGCTAGCTTACTAGCAGCAGGTGGTGCAGAGTATTATTATCTGGCTCCAGCAATTCCATTTGAGCCAGCCAAACCTGTCTTCTCATCTGTATTAACAAACCAAGTGATTAACAAACCACACTCCACTGCTATGGTCCCCAGTGCTTGAAGGACACACTTGCTGTTTTTGTAAAGAAGGATATAGAAGAGTTTTTTCTTCTGAACAGTTGGCATTTTCTTGTTCCTATTTATACAATTATAATTAAGAAAATCATATACAAAAAAGTAACATATGTAACTGTGGTTCTACAAACCCAAGATAACCGCAGTGAGGCTAACTATGGATGGACCCACCTGACGTGATTCCAAGAAGAACCCAAGAAGAACCCAAGNCTTTCATTGCCACTAGGGGGCCAAGGAATGCCTGACCTTGGAAGCATCTGTGTTCTTGGATAATTGAGACAGTAAATAAGGTCCTCGCAGATTATACTGATCTGTGAAACAGTCCCGTGGTTGCATAGCTTGAGGTGACACCCTTAAGCATACAAAAAGGGAAGGTCTTTAATAACCAGGTGATCTGTTTAATATTTAAATAATATTTTTAACATTTAATATCTTTTTAACCTTACTCTCACTAATAATACTATCCCCACAATTTGGAAATCTGCCTATGTGCTCCCAGTCTTTAAAGGTGGGGATTTTTCTATTATGACTAACTGTAGGCCTATATCAAGACTATGTGCTTTATCCAAATTTTTTGAAAAACTTATAAATGAACAAATAAAGCAATTTCTGGAAAAGAATGGTGTGTTGTCTGATTATCAGTCCAGTTTCAGAAAACAACACAGTACTATTACTGCTGCAACTAAGGTGACCAGTGACATTATTGAAGCCACAAACAGTAAAAAGACTTGTTCAGCACTTTTCCTTGATCTCTCTAAAGCTTCTGACACAGTTGACCATGGTGTCTTGTTAAAACGGCTTTGTGATATTGGGTTATTCAATCAAGCTGTTGGTTGGTTTGCTAATTATCTTTCCGATAGAACCCAGTGTGTTGAGATCGAGGGCTTAAAGTCATCTGTGTTACCAGTTGTCAAGGGAGTTCCTCAAGGGTGAATTTTAGGTCCAATTTTACTCTCACTATAAATCAATGAAAATATTTGGTATCTTCAACATTCTTACCTGAACTTGACTATGATGATATATTATATATGCATGCCCCAGTGAAATACTTGCTAAAATTAGACACCCTTTATCACAGCGCTGTAAGTTTTGTTACTGGTTGTGATTATAAAAGCCATCACTGTTCTCTTTATGCTAAGGCTGAACTGCCACCTCTGGACTTACGACGGCATTCACACTGGTACTGTTTTATTACATAAATCTATATGTGGCCTGTTACCTAATTATTTGTCATCCATCATTTCTGTAAAAACCGGACATTACATTCTTCACACAGAAGACATGTTTCAACTTGTTGTTCCCTGTGTTAGAACTGAGCTGGGGAAAAAAGGCTTTAAATTTAATGCCCCTACAACATGGAACAACTTACAGGAAGACTTAAAGCTTACTGTGCACTGGTCGAATTTATGGCACTTATAAATAATTTTGAGTATAGCGATATTGGAAATTGCTTTTGCAATACTTTTTTACTATGTATTTTTCAATTTCTCTGATTGATTTTTATTTTTCCACTACTTCTTCCCATCTGGTGTTTTATTTGTTTATTTATTTATTTATTTATTTATTATTATTTTGTTGTTGTTGTGTTAATTGTTGTGCCTTCTTGGCCAGGTCACTCTTATAAAAGAGATTTTGTCTCAATGAGTTTTTATCCTGCTTAAATAAAGGTTACTTACTTACTTACTAATAACTCTGGGTCTACTTTTTTGATTGCACCTTGCAATGGTCCAATGGCCATGATGACTTTGTGATTTTGAAACATACTTCTAGGAACAAAGCGTGAATCAGCTCCTTTAGAGAGCGTCTCTTGAATGGAGCGATTGCTCCAACCGGAGTAAAATGGCTAACATGTTGCCAGTGTGTACGTCATACTGCTATGATGTTACATTTTTGTTTCTGGTTATGCTTATTAGTCTTCCCCAGACATGAGGTTTGCAACTAGCAAGATTTTTAGGCTGCAAGCCTAGGGTCCGATTTGACTCTGTATCTAAATCTGCCAGCCTAGTGCACTGTACTGGTATTTGAAATTGCCACACAGTCAGAGCTTTGGAGCCCTGGCCTGTCTTGTGGCTGATCTCTTTTTTTCCTCACCTGTGATGGCAGCAACTGACTGACAAATCCAAGAAATTTTGGTGCATATAGTCAAATGCGATTGGTTAATAAATTATGTACCTGCTAGTTTTGTAAAGATATTGGTCTTCATTCACCTCATCTCTGTTGGGCTTCTCATTTATTTTCGTTACACTTTATCTTTCGTTACATCTACGTGACTTCTTATCGGTTCTTCATCGGTCCACCTCGACTCAGGTAAAGGACACAAAAAGGCAAAGCACTCCAGGCAGATGCTGAAAAATGTATCAAAAGATGTGTTAATGATCATGTATCAATGATGTGTTAAGCTATTTGATACAAGGGGCAATCCCAATACTTCAATATTAAGATAGTGATCTTGCACTAAATAATTGCCATGATTTGATTTAGTATTGTAATTTAAGTAATTAACTACCTTATTTGCATGGTATTGTGGTTTCTGTAAACTGCATTACTGATGTTATAGGTTAGATGGAAGAAGAGAGCTGAGATTAATTTAAAGGTATAGAATAGTTCTTATTAGGAATTCACACAATAGGAAGGTACCACTTTCACAACTTTTGTTTTATTATTGTTAAAAGTAATGCAAATCATTAATGCTTTTGTGATACACTCACCAACCTGATTCTAAAACTGGGTAAAACTGTTCATTCAGAGATGGATATACAGAGTAGTTATTAAAGTTACCATAGCCTTCCTGTTGGCTTGAAACAGTCTGTCCATTTTCCTTCTCTCTCCTACTCTCTCATCAAAAGGGTATTTCCACTCACAGGACTGCCACTCACTGGGTGTTAATTTTTTTCCACACCATTCTGTGTAGACTCTAAAGACTGTTATCCATGAAAATCCCAAGAGATCACTCATAAGCACACTATCTGGTATCACCCAGAAGAGGATGGGTTCCCTTTTGAGTCTGGTTCCTCTCAAAATTTATTCCTCATGCTGTCTCAGGGAGTTTTTCCTTGCCACCATCTCCTCTGGCTTGCTCATTAGGGATCAAAATCATTTAGGTATAGACCTAAAGACATTTCGACGAAACACTGTTACAGTTAACAATTTTCAGATATATTTATTTTAACTTCTGAATTCAATTGCATTTAATCAAATTGAATTCAATCACCTGTTTCTGAAATACTCAAACCAGCCTGTCTGGCACCAACAACCATGTCACAGGGAAAGCAAAAAAATTCCCAAAATTTGTTATGGCTGTATGGGGTAGCCTGGTTGGGTGTGAGACTTCTGGTCTGTGTGGCCCTGACTTGAGAGGAGGCTATAACCAGCTCTGGAGGACAAGATACCTGTAGTCCCATCGTAGTCACAAGCTGCTAAGCAGATAGCTCCATACTGTGTGCATGTGGTCCAACGTGTACAAGGTGAAAAGGAGAAAGAGAAGGATGATCTGCATGACAACTGTATGTATTGCAAATTCTGTTCTAGGGTGATTGGGACATTGAAATAAGAGCCTTACAGGTTCACTTACATGCAACAGTTGTGTGGTTGCACAGGTTTAATTGACACAATTAGCATACGAAAAAGGAGGGTCTTTAATAACTAGAGGCAACTACCTAACCATTATGGGGTCTACCTTTTTTAATCATATCTCTTTCCTATTGAGTCAGATAAATAAAATTGGAATTGCTATTCCAGCAGCTGGATTGTATAAACCAAAACCATAATCCTGGTCCTGCAAAGTCCCAGAGTTTTTTTTTTCTTAAATTATTCCTTTTATGTACTTAATGATAACTATCAAGGTGAAGGCCCTTTAGATTTTAATTTAAACTACAGTGGGATTCACTTCTTAGGGCCTGAGAAGTAGAGCTCAGCTCCAGTTGAAGCTATCACCTCTGCTTGGAGAACAAAATTTGATTGGCTAAGTGTTCCTTTTACCACTTTTCATTTTCATTACAGAGTTCTCCTATAGGAGCAGAATGGAGGATTGTTAACTGAGCATAGATAAGTTGCAAAAGTATATCAATCAATATGCTTTCTGTACTGAAAACATTTGGCCAACCAATGCTTTGAGGAAGTACGTTAAACATTATATGTAGTCTCAATGCATACAGTACACTATAAATAACAAATAATAATAAATAGTAAAAATTATGCCATAGACTAAAGTGTTAAAAAACCTTTTTAAAACACTTTAGCCAGTTCTTTATTCAAGTGGTCTTTCAGCAATGTTTCAGTGCTGGTTCAGGCAGTGAGGTCTGGCCGTGGTGGTCTTCTGACCCTGTGCCATATTCTTCTAAGTCGTTGGTTTCTTGATAATGGCAGAGACATTTTGTGGGCCGAGCGGGAGGGCAAAAAGTTATGTAATCCTTCTGTCACTCTCATAGGCTCCACAAGCCTCCAATGTGCTGTTTCATGAATGAAAGAGGAAGAAATTAGGGGGAGGAGTTGGTAACGCTTCATTGAGGGCTGAGTGGTGAGATGGACCAGGATCCCTCCTGTACCTCCACTCACATTAAATAATCAAATCTTCAAATTTACTGGTCACATCGCTGAGTTAATGACTACATTACACTCCAATCCAATGACAGGTGAGTGGGCTCAGCTGTGTGTTTGAGAACAATTTTATCATTAATTAAACATATTATCTCTATAATCCTACAAGGCAAGTACTTAAATCTGGACAATTAAGACTTTAGGCTCCAGTGTTATTTGTTTGTTTGTTTGTCTTGTCTATTGAGAATATTACTGTTATTAACGTTAGCTGATAATTTCAAGGGTTTACCTTGAATACTTTTTTTTAAGTACTGATTGCTGTAACTTTTCTGCCTTTACCTAGACCTTGAGTGTGACCTAAAAAGAAGCTAAAAAAAAGACTCAATCAGTAGAGCACCTAATTGGTAAAATATTGGTCAGGACTTTTAGGCATGCTAGTTGTAAATGTATCTCACGTTAGTAAATCAGTATAGAAACGTTGTTTATTCATAGTTTTTTGACAATTCCACTGGTTCTGTTGAAATTGTTGTCTTACCCACGTAATGTATTGAACAAGTATGAATTTTATTGTGCTATTAAAAGAAATGAAGCTAACTAAAAAGCTTTTATCTTATGTCCATGCTGACCAAAAATGATTACTAATATATCAAATATGTCTGTGATTTTCACTCATTTATGAAAGACATTAGACTTCATTACTTTTATGTTAATATAAAGACTAATTCAGTATGTTTTTTTAGAAAAAGTCTGAAGGTCTGTATGACCCTTTCTTTGTATGTAAAAATGGAACTATACAAAACATTAACAATTTAAATTAATTCAGTGTAAGCTTATATCATATTTATATCATTAAGTATCTGCAGTGTTACAATTTAACTGTATAATTTTTTTATTGCAAGTATTTGGTAGGACTTTTAGACAGGTCATTTATAAATAACATGGTATTACGATCCTGTCTAACTGGTGATAATACAGTAGGACGTCGGTGAAGGAAAAATAGAGCTATTCTGTTTCTGAATAAGTCACACCTTATGTCTCGTTTTTCTGTGGACTTGATGTGAATTTTCACTGCTTGGTAATCGTGCCATTTTGTCAGTCCCATGAGCCTGTGAAAACCAAGGTAAACTGTGATCAAACTCCCTGGCACTGAGGTTTCTCCCCAAACACAAAGACCTCCAGCCCTCGGGCCTATTCTGCTCAATACTCAATGCCAACCCTTCATTCCCACAAGTTCCTTGTTAAAGCTAGAGTCTTTACTCCCCACCCCCTGCCTTTTCAGTGCTCAGCTGCAGTGGATGGAGGGTGAGTTGGTGCTGGCTGTCTGCCTCTCTGCTCCAGAGAGAGAGAGAGAGAGAGAGAGAGAGAGAGAGAGAGAGAGAGAAGGAAAGAGACAGAGTGCATTCTTAAGGCTTTTGGCACTGCAGGATGCCATCATCGTTTGTTGTTTGAAACCTCAACTATGTCAAGGGAACAGTTATCTCTATCACCCCTGGGGAGAGAGACGGAGGTCTGGAATGTGCTTTGCTCAGACCCCTGTGCATCTCCAAGTGTGCGGGCCTTGGAGTAGCCTCTTATTATCCAATCTGTTTGTTAATTTGTTAGATTCAGTTTCTAGAGAATTTTTTCTTTCTCTTTGGCCTAGCCAGTACTCTCTAGGGTCTGAGTGGCATGGAAAGTTTGAAGCTGTTAATGTAAGCTGACAGGAGTGAGCACAGTCAGAGACTATTCTGTTTGTGGGACAGAGAGAGCTCTTTTATCATGCCTGTGCTGGGTCAGGACCATATCCCTCAATGCTGTAGTCAGTCACTATGGCTTGTGTGAGTTCAGCCCAGCACAATGATATGGGCATGTGATATTTGCAGTAATGTAACATCTAAAATGCCCCTATACACATAATTATTAATTATTAATTATTAATATCCTTAATAATTAATGACATCATTAAGGACAGTACCTTCATAAAGCATATGCGTTAAATAATTTTGTCTACACTGTCTTCGTCAAACATGTGGACTAACACAACTTTTTTAGATGTTGATAACACTTCTTAATTTACTTGTGTATAATCCTTAAATAATACCAGGACAATAAACGTATTATTTCTAGTTTCATCTGTGAATGACTATTTGATTGATACTAGTTACTGAATAATATTCTAAAATAGTATAACTGTATGATGTGTTGAGTAATAACCTAGGAGAATCATAAAAAAAGCAACTGTATATGATTATGAAAAAATGGGGGAAAAAATTGCATGCTATTGTGGTACACATTAAGTTACTCTGTTAATAAACCTTACAAGCATTGCATGCATATGCGATAAGGGTGGAGAACGCATTGCATGTAGCCAAGAATGAAGTATGTCGGGGTTTCTCAAGTTCTGTCCTGTTATGAAATGGATCAAGCATCTAAAAGACATTACTCTACAATCCACTAAAGACCAACAGTATATGGCCCATTGTATTGCTGCATGTTGTTGGCCAAATGAGCAAATAATGATGCCAACTTTGTTGCACTTGGTTCTTATTGGAATATGAAAAATTCTTAGAATGATTAAAACGTACTATACTACCTGTAAGTTCTAGAGAGTCTTACTCCCTATGAAGAGAATTGCTTTTTTCTTGTTTTGTCTTTTCCATGAAATGTTTGTGCTTTGTCCCAGGAGAAAAGAACATCAGGGTCAAAATGGATCCATCCAATGGCTTGAATCGACCACTGGACATTGTGCCAAACACTGATGAGAAGATGAAGGACAGAGGCCAATGGAGCAATAAACTGGAGTTTGTGCTCTCTGTTGCTGGAGAAATTATTGGACTAGGCAACGTGTGGCGCTTCCCTTACCTCTGTTATAAAAATGGAGGAGGTAAGCCTAGAAAGTACAAAAAGTAGATTGAGACATTTGTCCATGGTTGTTCTCATTTGCTTTGTACTAGACTGTACCTTTTTTTTTTTTACAAGTTTTTGTACCTTCTTAGAATTTCATTTCTGAGCTCAACATTACAATAGCAATAACGTTAACAATATTGCACATAATTTAATTTAAAAAGTGGTTCAATAACAAAAATGAAAAAAAAAATGCTGCTCATAAACTTTTCGGATCTGGGTGAGGTAGTCCTTTTTTTCCTTGTAAGTAAAAGTCTGTATGTATGAATATAATCATCGGAAAAAAAAATTTTTAAACAAAGAAGTATTTCTATTAGTGTGACCAGTCTGTTTTCAAACATTTTTTTCTTCAGCTAAGTGACTGGTTCAGCAAGACATTTGAATGTTCAAGTGCAGTTGCAATGTCGTTGCTTGTAAAACTAAAACCAAACAGATGTTGCAAGCTTGTATATGTTGCCTTAACTTCCCTGTATTGAAAGAATGATTTTTGGTATTTGGTATAAATTTGTCTGATGATGTCAGTCTGATCACTAATGCCCAGCTTAGCAATAAAATCCATCTCAGTTTAATGACACACAGGAATGCTCTGCTACCTACTGTTACTACCCATTGTTAACTTGACCAATAAAGGTCATTTATTATCAATCTAAAATTTCCAGAACCTATTTTATAGTAATAGTTTGCAGAAAAGGGAAATTTTCCTCGGCACCATCACTTTTGGCTTCCTCATTACGGATCTACATCTAAATCTGTATTTCTGTAAATCTGCTTACTGTAAATTGTAAATATGCCACATATGCACTTCTGGTTAGATGCTAACCGCATTTCATTGGCTTAGTACATGTACTTTGAACAATGACAATAAAGTTGAATCTAATCTAATCTAATCTAATCTAATCTAATCTAATCTAACCTAATAGATATAGGCTACTAGATATTCTGATAGATATAGGCTATTATAATAAATAATTGTTGTGTCATAATTAGAGGTAAAACATTTTTCACTTTCACTGTTTATATCCATCTAATAAGTTGAGTAACCTTCATAGGCATTACAACTTTTCTAACTTGACTGAGAATCTATGAGTTGTTTTTATGTTTGCCAGGTGGCGGCAAAATTGACCTCTTGATCTGCTGAGTTCTTGAAAACACAGCTTTCTCACTTAGTCACAGATGTTGTTTGATAATTCACTGGCATGTGTCCATGGAAGACAGACATCTTGGGGCTCTGGGAAAATATTAGTTCCATATATCTAAATAAAACAATTACGAACAAGGTCTTGGTGTTCCCTTTCTACTGTAATAATTCCTATATGATGCTGTATGTTACCACTTGCCTCTGTTCACTTCTCTGGCTCTGTGTTAACTTTTCTTCTGTCTATGTACCACACAGGTGCTTTCTTCATCCCTTACCTAATCTTTCTTGCCACTTGTGGAATCCCTGTGTTCTTTCTCGAGACAGCACTGGGTCAGTACACCAGTGAGGGAGGAGTTACCTGCTGGAGGAAAATCAGCCCACTGTTTGAAGGTTAGAACAGCACCTAGAAAGACATATCATGGTGCATTAATCCCTTGTTTGTGTTTTAGAATCATGAAGTAAACCTGATGTCTGGGGTATTGCTCTGCCAGAAAATGCAGGGCTTAGCCAATCAGCTCATTTGTAGGTTAATGTATACTATCTTCCTGACTGAAGACACCATAACCTATGGTTTTGGCTGGTCATATTCAAGGTAGAAGGCAATAATACTCAATAATTTGGTTTACAATTACAACATATCAAAGCTACCAGTAAGGCTATCCAGTTAGTTGGACTAACCATAATAAATCTGGTTTAATAACAATATTCTGTTTCTATTCAGAGTTTTTAAACCAATAAAACATAGCATTTACTAAAAGAGGATTTGCTGTGGTAATTTTTCTAACAAAGTTGCTTTCAAAGCCTTCTTTTAAAAGTCAAAGTCTCTCTCCTAACTATTTGTTGCATATCTATAAAAAAAAATTTTGTTTATTTTTACAATATCCCCTGTGATCTACCATGTATCTGAAGAAAGAAGAAAGAAAGTTAAATAGGTGTCCTACAAATTAATTCATCAGCTATATCCAGTCAAGTTGTGTCTGAAAAAGAAAAAAAAAGTATTCTGTTATGGACACTATTTGTTCTTTTGGTGATTGTGTTGTACAGAAATCACATCTCATTTGGGAATGCATACATTGTTACTTTGGAAGGATTTACTGAAAATGAAATGTTTTTCCTCCGATTTAACCACTTAAACTCTCATGATCCACTGGTCCATCCACATGTACAGTACATTCCTCTCTCTTGTACTTACACAACTTTACTGTATAATTTCATTGTAGTTACTGAATAATATGTATAAAGATGAATAACTATATTATTAAACCAAGAGTTTAAGTACAAGGTTTGACGTTTAATATTCCACTAATACATGGCACATATACAACAGATCCAAAGCATATTATGAGTACATGTTTGGCCAGAAGTGTCCAGCAATAGCCCTGTCTCCCTTTTTTTACACAGTGACGGTTGTCGGTAGTCACCAGCGTTATCATGAAACCCAGTTAGGACAGACTTCTTTTCATCCTCAGTCTCAGAATCAGGTGCATGTACTGTCCAATATAAATAGTTGGTTATCTGACAGAAAATGGAATAAGATCGCGTATATTTCCACCAAGGTTTTTTTTGTTTGTTTGTTTGTTTTTACTGTAAGTTTTAGAATGGTGTGATTTTTAACTTTGGTGATTGAATTTAAAGGAGCTCCTAGACCACGCTGTTTGTTTTAACTAGAAACACAAGAGCACACTGCACATACAGCACAAGTATTAGCCTGGCTACCACTGATGAAACTCTCAGACGCACAAAATATGTTGCCTTGCATTCTTTTGCTGTACTTGGGGATAAACATTGCACTAAGATGTCAAAGTGAGGTCTTAGGGGTGGTATAAATTTTTCTACGGCATTCCAGTAATAACTAACAGTAACAGTTAGGTAAGCACAATGTTTTCTGGGCATTATGGTAAAGAAATATTACTAAAATATTTCTGCAACATCTTTAGTTGTTGGCCAGTTATCACAGGTGAGCAGTTTTCTGAGAATATTTTGATGCAAACCTTTATCACAGCACATTTTCAGTATGTACAAAACATTGGAATGTGTATTGGAAGACCCTTGGAACTCCACGATGTTACATTACTTTACCACCAGCATTCCTTTTCGAATGGTTTACTAATTCTATGCTATACAAATTGCTCAATACCTAATACCACTTTCTCTTTTTTAACTACAGGCATTGGTTATGCCACCCAAGTCATAGTAGCCTTGTTGAATATTTATTACATAATCGTTTTGGCCTGGGGGATCTTTTATCTGTCCTTCTCCTTCTCTTGGGACCTGCCCTGGTCCTCCTGCAACAACACCTGGAACACAGGTGTGCTGATTTCGAATTTATTTATCATCCCTTGCATCTTCCTCGGATTGTTACTAATAGCAAATTATATTCTTTAGATGCTTGCATGGAATTTCAGCGAAGAAATAATTCTATCGACCAAAGACATATGGAGAATGGAACTTCCCCAGTTATTGAATTTTGGGAGTAAGTATATTAGTGTTTTGAACTAAAAATGTTTTCACTCCTACCCACATCTTTCTCATAAATAGCTCTGTCTGTGCTTAAGGTTTAAAGAAATCTTTAGTTGTGTGTTTAGAACATAATGGTTGTTTTTGCCATGCTTAATCAGGGATATTCATTTGCTTTTTCTGGCCTTGTGAATTGCACGTTGCAGTTTCCCAAGAGAAAGTTAAGGCTATGTCCTATGCTCTTGTGTATATTGAGAATCCTATGTACAAGGCAGGGGAATCAGAAGTACCCACATAATAGGATAATTCTCATAAATTGGCTTTTCCAAAAAAAAAAGACCTTTAATGCTGACTCTGCCCCATTTGAACTTTATAATTTCTCTGTTGTGTATGTTCAGGAGAAGAGTCTTGCGGATCTCCTCAGGTATTGATGAGATTGGAGAGCTGCACTGGGACATGGCCCTCTGTCTGCTTCTTGCCTGGATCCTTTGTTACTTCTGCATTTGGAAGGGTGTCAAGTCTACTGGCAAGGTGAGCTGGAGATGATGGGGTTGAAAATCTGTACAAAAAGAGGAAACTTTACCAGCACTGATGAAAAGGGAAACTTGAGTTAGGACAATGGAAAATCCTTGTCATGTTGCAAACAGAGATGAGCATTAATGCATTAAAGCTTTAATTCCTATGTAACTGTGACTTCGCAGGTTGTTTATTTCACTGCGACCTTCCCGTATGTTATGCTGCTGATTCTGCTAATCAGAGGGATTACTTTGCCAGGGGCATCGCGAGGTATCCAGTTCTATCTTTACCCTGACCTGGGACGTCTGGCAGACCCACAGGTATTCAGCTCCAGTCAGATAACGTGATTTTAAACCTTCAAGCCGTATGCTGCAATGCTGTATACATACGTTCTTTAAAGCTGCTACAGTCAGAATTTGCAATGGTTGTATAACCATTTTACAACAAGAAAAGACTGGGATCACACAAAAACACTTCTTTTATTAGCTTATGGTCTGTATTGCAGTCCTTAACCACACAAAAAAGAGGGGAAGCAGAATAGCCTACAGAGTTTTCTTTCACTTCTATGTTGGAGAGGATTGGCCAGGTGTTTAATGTGCCCTAAAGCTGGTCACCCTGCATGAAAACATCGTTTGTTTCATCTCTCTGGAGTGTCCTGCTGTGCTCTTTGACCTCTGCTCCAGTTTCCCCATCTGTTACAAAATGAGGGTTCCCCCATGGGAAGAAAAACAGGGAAGTGTTTTTCTGAGCAAAAGGACATACCAATTCAGTATTTATGTTTTATTTGCTTCAATGTTTGCTGTGTCTTAATTGCGGTAAAGAAATTCAATTTGTTTAAAATACATACAGTATGTTGATATTTCATTGCCGATTCATATAATTAGCTTGAATATAATCTATAGTCTGAATAATTGTAGTTTATACAGTAATAAAATCCTGAATACATTTTACCACATGCAGTTACATTTGTAGTCAAAATCCATTTCCATTTAGCCAGATTAAAATCTGATTGTTGTGTTGCGTGTAATATGAAAATCATTTTATATAATATCCCCTTGTTGTTCCTTATTTTCACGTGTTATGCAAAAATGACCTGTAGCATACAGCATTGCAATTTTGCATGCTACCTCAGACTTTCTAAAGTTTAAATGATCAAATAAACCTGAATTTTGTGTGATGTACAGTATATAATCCTGATACTCAACATGGATGAAACAATCAAGTGTTAATGGGGTCAAACTCACTAAAGCAATAGATTCCTAAATGACTCACCTGTCTCAATAGTTGTCAATAACATACTGATAAGATGTGAGGTGGTACGACAGTACAATTTGTTTCACTGGCCAAAGTGGCAAAGAAGTTGGCTAGAGGTGCAAAACTGAAAAACAATGAGGAGTGTAACAGCTTTTTCCATGAAATTGTTAAAAATAAAAGTGGTTCAACACAATAAGGGATACAAAAATGCAACGAATTCTGGGACATCTTACAGGACAATGTGAGGTAAAGAACCAGTGCGACAGGACATTTAACAGAGATGTGAATACAAAAGTCCTACAGTGCAATAGTGTAATGTGTTAAAACTAGGCTCATTCAGATATAATTTGCTTCTGTTTATAGTAGTCTCTATACATTTTTCTAATGTTGATTGTTCTGTTGAAAGTTTAAGCCAGTGCAGTCATTTTAGTTCTGTCTTTCCAGTTTAGTAATATTACCTTTTTGTCTAGTGATGTTACTACAAATGTCTTTCACAGTGAAGTGTCTTGAGTTACAATTAGGAGTGCTAATTCCTAGGTTACTTGAGTTCTCATTCGTCTGATCTTTCCCAGGTATGGATGGATGCAGGAACGCAAATCTTCTTCTCTTATGCTATCTGTCTGGGCTGCTTGACAGCACTGGGCAGCTACAATAAATATGACAACAATTGCTACAGGTGAGACCATTGAAAAGGTGATTATAATTCAATCCAACATAAAATGTTGCATATTACATACAGACCTACCTACAAAGGGGTGGAAAGGTACTGGGAAATATACTTAATATAGACAGATATGGATGCAGATAAATCTGTGGAAGTATAAATAGAAAAAAAGTGGAAGTATCATGCCAAGAAGGTGCTCAGATATTATTAACAAGAAGTAACTGTGATGTATTACGCACCCAAATCTGTTAGAAGATTATTTTCATTTTAAAGCAACTATGCCTCTGTAAGTTTGCTGGTCTTTTTTTCTTTACCCACAGAGATTGTGTGGCTTTATGCTTCCTGAACAGCGGTACAAGTTTTGTAGCTGGATTTGCTATTTTTTCTATCCTGGGTTTCATGTCTTTCGAGCAGAATGTCCCTATTTCAGAGGTAGCAGAATCAGGTATGTACTGCCTTTCAAATAGTGGTCTTTTTCTAGGACCTTTCAGATAAACATGGTCTGAAAATGATAATTCATTAAATTATTGTATTTTCAACTAAATTTCAACAATTACATGCAACATGAACACAGCGAATGCTGGCTCAGCATAAATAAACTAAACAGAAGAGCATAATTGGCAAAATATGTAACAGACAATAAACTCCGTCACTCAGTGTCATGACCTATACATTACATAAGAACATAAGAATGCTCTAGTGCGTGTGTCTCTCTGTGTGTGTTATCTGCAATATCCATGGTAACAGTACATGATATGCTAATTTGTGTAAAAACTGTTCATTTATGTTCCAGGCCCTGGATTGGCTTTTATTGCTTATCCACGTGCCGTTTCCATGATGCCTTTCTCTCCTCTGTGGGCCTGTTTCTTCTTCATTATGATTGTGCTGCTCGGCCTCGACAGTCAGGTAAAACACAAATGTAATCAGTTGTTGAATGGGAAAAATAATGACTTCTGTATGCTCTATTGTTGCAATGACTTCTCCCTTCATTATAGACTACTGCAATAAGTATAGTCAACTGCAATAATTATCTTACGTAATGACTTTCAACAGTGCACAATCATGCGAACCTACTGACAAAATTGTTATTGAACATCCACTAAATAGCATAAAAGCACATGTATAGTTATTAAAAAGTTGTTATAAATAGTAGATATTCCTGATTATCAAAAATGGTACTAACCTATTCACGAATGTAGAGTAGTTTTTGGAGGTTATGAGTTTTACCTTTTTTCCTTATCCATCTGTAATGCTATGATCTTCCACTGCATACTAATAATAATACTAGAATACTAGGACATTTATTTACATTTGGAATACTGGATTAATAGCAACATTTTCCTAAACCATTCATTAGCCATTGTTTTGATTTAATTGTCTCAAAGTTTGTCTGTGTGGAGAGTCTGGTCACGGCGGTAGTTGACATGTACCCATCAGTGTTCCGTCGTAAAAACCGTCGAGAACTCCTCATCCTTGCTGTGGCCTTCTTCTCCTTTCTCATGGGATTGATCATGCTGACAGAGGTAGGCCACTGACAGTGCAATTGCATATTTAGTGGCTAGAAAACTCAAACAATTGCACGGCACCATATATACCATGTAAACAAACATGACATTATAAGACCCCGGCATATAAAAAAGAGCACATTTGTTAGTCTAGCCAAGATGTGGGCTGGTAGCCAAGATGAAAAATCTTAAATAAAGAGAAGGAGAAAAAAAAGAGAAAATGTCAAGGTCCCCTCTCTCTCTCTCTCACTCTCTCTCTCGCTCTCTCTCTCTCATGTGTAGGGTGGAATGTATGTCTTCCAGCTGTTTGACTACTATGCAGCCAGTGGGATGTGCCTCCTCTTTGTTGGCATTTTTGAGACTATTTGCATTGCTTGGATTTACGGTAAGAATTTGTTCACAAATATTTCTATCACATTTTCTCTTTTCATTTTTTAATTTCCTTTGCTTTCCAATCTCATTGATACCCAAGGAGATCTGCAAGACTGTTCTCCTGAACATGCACAACAAAGAAATTATAAGTTCAAATGGGGCAGAGTCAGCATTAAAGGCCTTTTTTTTGTAAAAGCCATTTTATGAGAATTATTTATGAGAGGATGTGCCTCATCTTTGTTGGCATTTTTGAGACTATTTGCATTGCCTGGATATATGGTAAGAATTTGTTGACAAATATTTCTATCACAATTTCTCTTTTCTTTTTTTAACTTTACTTTGCATTTTCTGACTATCTTTCATGTTAAAATGCTAGGCCACTGTAAGAATTACTGATAATTGTCTAAATAAGTTTATTGGTACATTCTTGGTGTATATTTTTTAAGTGTAGCCCACCCAAAGCGATATGATCAGTGTTATGGAACGGGATCTGCCATACTACTGGTCCATTATAAATGCATTAACTGGACGACCTGAACAACATGAAAATATGAAGTGAGAATAGTCAGCATTGTGTCTCACTGTGTTGTCTTTCCTCAGTTGTACACAATGCAGATTGATAAGTAACAATGCCATGTTGGATTAATTAGGCTATTTATATGGACTTAACCATTAAAAGTTTGGAAGGTTCTCAAAATAAATAATTACATTCATCAGTATGAACACATATGAACACAGTTCTCAGTTTTCAGACACACCTAGCATAGCAGTGTCAAACCAGTGCTCTACTGAAATTTCAGACACACTGAATTCAGCCCACAAAGGGCCTAATTAGCTTAAGACTTGATTTGAGTGATAACTGAGCAAAGTCCATCTGAATTTTAGGTAATGGGTGCCAGAGTCTGACACTGACTTTGAAAGTATACAACATGGTTCCCTAATTCCCATCCAGGAAAGCTGGAGTCTAGTACTGTTTGGTGATTATTGGACACCAGTGATGTCCAATTTTATCCACAAAGGGCTGGTGTGGCTGCAGGGTTTTTTTTCCCCAACTAGTAAGAGTTTCACTGTTTTTACTCAAATAACTTGATTTTACAATTCACAGTTTTACCAAACGTGTATTTACAGTGACACATGGTCATAAACTTACCAAGCTTTTGGCCTTATGTTATGCTAGCCATAATTTGCAAACTATTATTATTTTAACATTTTTAACATTTGATGAAATTTAAGGCTAATTTCTTATAAACCTCTCCTCAATTATGCAAAATAAAGAGCCCAAATAAAAAAGTAATAAATTACTAGTAATTTACTAGTAAATGTCCCATGTTTTATATATAGTCTGATTATATAGACATGCTATTAATATTATAGTCTGAAAATCATTTTTTAGGTGCTGATCGTTTTTATGACAATATTGAGGACATGATTGGTTATCGACCTGGACCTTACATTAAGTACTGCTGGTTGTTCCTGACTCCAGCCACCTGTTTTGTAAGTTCCTCTAACTTGTACCTGATATGTCTGTTATTTATTTTTTTAAATTAGCTAATGTTGGTGTTAAAAACTAAATTTTATAATTCCGAATGTATCTATTACAATGTACCACCATACATTGCTACTTGCTACTCTTTATTCACCATAATTTACTTAGATTTATGCCACTTGCATTTATTTGTCAGTAATACATTTGTCTCTTTAGGGCACATTTGCTTTCTCTTTGATCAAGTATACTCCACTAAAGTACAACAATGAGTACGTGTATCCATGGTGGGGTTACGCAATGGGCTGGCTTCTGGCTTTGTCGTCCATGGTCTGTATCCCTCTGTGGATTGTGTATAAGATGGGCACTGCCAAAGGAACACTAAGAGAGGTGGGAACACTATTACAACATGCAAGACACCAATGCAACAATTTGTTTTTACCTCTTCTACTACTTCTTTCCATCTTTCTATCCTTAGAGATTCCATGAGCTGACCACACCATCCCCTGATCTGCCCATAACACGACAGGAGCAGGAGAAACTACAGGTTGTCTTTGCTGCTGATGGAGAAGGTCTTCCCCAGGGAAGAACTTCTAACAAGGATGGATACTTTCCTGTCAGTGAGAAGGAATCACAATGCTGAATTCCTTATTGGCAAGAGACACTATGGAGCACTTTATGTTTCTATAAAAGTGGTCCTTGGAACCCTTACATTAATACCTCACACTGCCGATGACAGCCAAATAGCACCAAACAGAAGGGAAGTGAATTCCTTTTGTAATGTACTTTGGATCTTAGAAAACGCTATAACGCCCTCTATGGGCACCTTTTTCATTGACATCTATTTTTTCCAGTGGTGTGGGCCATTTTCCTGTTAGTAAGCAGTGCAATTTTCCACAATCAAAACCTGTGCAATTTTAACCATTAACGGTTATCTAGTTTGTGTGGGTTTCTGTGGGCTCCAGGTTCTCTGGTTTTAACTTGCACCTTCAAAAACACGACAGTAGGTGGATTGGCTATGTTAAATTACCCTAAGTGTGAAAAAGTGTGGGAATGTTTGTGTGCGTGGTGTCCAGTAATGGGCTGGTGTCCCATTCTGGGTGTGTCCCCACCTCATGTGCAGTGTCCCCTGGATTGTCTCTGGATCCACTGCAAACCTGTCCAGGATAAATCAGTTACTGAAGATGAATGAATGAATACAGTTTTTAGATTTAATTCTGGGGATGGGGGGCATTGAATTATGGACAAAGACTGAATGTGGTTCAACATTTTGCATATTTTTTTTGTTAGATGTGTCTTATTTTGGAGTCTGGATGTTTAACATTTGTAGTAAAATAGACAAGTATCAGCCACAAATTGTGTCATAAAATGACAAAATTTTGTATTAAATATATTATATATAATATAACCTTCCAAAAAGGTTGATCCTTTTTACAGACATTTTATACATATGTTTGTCAAATTAACATAGGTCTAGGTATGTGTGGCTGTGTTTTATTGTTGCATGTTACACCACTGCACAATCTACTACTATGTACTACTGTACTGTACTACTCCTACTGTACTGTAGGAGTTCACTGAGGAAAAAAGACAGCGCCAATAACAAGGTTTATGACATTTCAAATGGAACATATAAACACAATGAAATTCACTCACACCACTGTGCTGGAATGGGCAGAAATTATCCAAATGGCATGTCATAAATTTATTTTCAGTTTGCATATCCATTTCCCAGTAATACAGATTTACACAATACAGTGCAGTCCACTTTAGAACATAAAATACGTTGTGGTAATTGTAATCAGTAATACCAGTGAAATCTTACTAAATGAGCAAAGTTGTAAACCAAACAAACCAGACACTAATTAATTATTAATTTATTAATGAACTTTTAATTATTAATTATTAATTAAACTATTAATTATAAGCCCCAATTCTTCAATAAAATAAGGTGCACACTCTGAAATAATAATAATAATAATAATAATAATAATAATAATAATAATAATAATACCTTTACTATAGTTTATGGGCAACTTAATTAAGCAAACACTTGTTGATACTGTGTGCAAGAATTACTGCATTACTGCAGATCTATGTATCTATTTTCTGCTATTTTCTGGTGAAAAGATCTGAAGTGAATGTTTTGTTTTTTTTGCTTAAATGTTAAATCACTGTTTGTTGTGGGATTCGCTGTACTATGATTTTATAATTCCATAAAACGACATAAATATTATTCTCCACCTCTTCATTCAGTATTTGTATTATCAGTATCTTGTACGGCTGTATAGTGTTATCTGTCATTATTATTAGAATGATAGATTTCAGATAAAAAATGTAAGTATATTGGGTTTTTGTATGGAAATGCAACAGTTTAGCTAATTGGTTGTCTAATTATTCAGTATTCTGTGTTTATACTTTTCCACTTTTATTATTCTTTTTGAAATGTGATGAAACATAATTAAGCATGCCCAGTCTACATGTATATAATATGTACAGAATGGTTATATTTACATCACATTTACACTTTGTATATTCCATTTCTTGTTAATGAGCCTGAAGTACCCCAATTAAATCCATTTAATTCCTTATTTGACTCCCTGTTGTTACTGTTATGTACTGCACAGTGAAGTCAGAGCTTGAGGAAACTGAATCGTGTAACAGCTTTGGAGTGTTGTTTTTTTGTTTCCTTGTGTTATTTTTAAGTGTGGCACTGCAAAGTATAATGTATGAGGAAAGAAACTGATGGGGGAAAATATAAGATAAGACATACTCACCTTACACACACACACACACACACACACACACACGTTACAGTGGTGGAAATCACAGTGGTGGAACCCACTGTTATTAAAATTGCTACATTTATTATAGAGTTGTTATAGTTATTATCCTATTGACAGGTCAGTTGAATTGAATGGGTTTAAACTAAATAGCTGTATAAATAACTGGACCTAATGCATTCTGTCAGTTTATTCTCCAGATTCAGATATAATATATGCCCAGTTTGTGGACACATGACCACCACACCCATATTGTTGAACATCCCATTCCAGATGTAGTCCCTCTTTGCTGCTATAATATCCTCCACTCTTCTGGGAAGGCTTTCCACTAGATGTTGGAGCGAGGCTGTGGGGACTTGTGTTCATTCAGCTACAAGAGCATTAGTGAGATCAGACACTGATGTTGGTGAGGAGGTCTGGGGTGCAGTCGGCGTTCCAGTTCATCCCAAAGGTGTTCATTGGGGTTGAGGTCAGGGCTCTGTGCAGGACACTCAAGTTTTTCACTCCAAACTTGCCAAACCATTTCTTGCCAAGCCGAACAAATTCCTTTCACTAGCACCAAGAAGCAAACCAAACCTGTTCCAGCATGACAATGCTCCTGTTCACAAAGAGATCTCCATGAAGATATGGTGTGTTAAGTTTGGAGTGAAGAGCTCAATAAATTCTCTACAATGTTGTGCTTGCAGCTATGTGGAAAAGGTTTGGGGAAGAACCACATATGGGTGCCAGGTGTCCACAGATTTTTGGGCGTTATAGTGTATGTCTTTGGCTCCAATAAATAACCAAAATACTAGTGTACACATTTAAATAATGAGCCTAATATTTGAACAGTTGATTGTGGAGTGGAATTCATTTTAAAGTTAATGCTAATGCTCCCCGGCTGCAAAAGGTTTGATTAAGCCCTTGTGCATTGTATAGAAATTACCACCCTAGTGGTCTACAGGCTGTGTATTGAGTAGAGAAACTAAGAGCTGACTAAGAAGTGCACTTATTAAGCAGAAATATCTACAGCTACAGAGGCCCAATCCAATCCAAAGGAAATTTCTTTCAGCTCCAGAGAGTTTTGACTAATAATCCTGACCACAGCTCGTTATTTGTTTTTTAGCGGCCGCCAGGAGACGCTACAATTTTTCTCCCCAGACTGCGGGCTCTGTTTACGGAAGTCGATGTGACGTGTCAGTATTCACACAGGCATTGTGGGATCGGAAGCCTCGGTCTTGCCATGGAGAAAGCAGAAAACAGCAAAGTTGAGACCGAAATTAGCAAATAAAGCAGCTGTCGCTAACCCCAGGGGGTCGTTGCTGTGTTGTGAACATGATCCTGGCTGCTGTGGCCGGTAGAAAGGGTTCTCGGTGAAGAGAAATGGACGTCCGTTATGTCATCGACTCTCGACACAGGCAGTGAGAACATTGGTGTCAATGGACGTTTGTGTGCTGGCTCGTAGAGTTTTCGACGGCAGAGAAGATTTAGGCCATTTTAGGAATTAGGAACTGCACTGCTATTCGTTACGGTTTTGCTGCAAGACAGAGAAAGGAAAATGTCGACCACTTCGAGCCCTGAAGCGGTGAGGAAACTGCTGGAGAACATGCAGACAGACCTGCGCTCTCTCTCCATGGAATGCAAGAAAAAATTCCCCCCTGTGAAAGAGGTAAGAGCTCATGACAGGACCTTCTACAGCTGCACACTAGTTCATGGCTTTCACTTCAGTCCTGGGCTTTGACAGGGTGTCCAAACAGCCGTCTGATGTGACATTAAAAAGTACACTCCTGAGCGGAAAAAAGGGGCAAATATTAAGCTTTTAATGCTCTTAACAACAAATCATTGGTCAGAAAATGAGCAAGTAGTAAACAAATAGATAAAGGCAGGGGCAGATTTAGTGATTTGCAGGCAAAAAAATATAGCAATGGGGCCCTCATTTCAGTGTTTTAACACCAATATTTACATTTTCCTTATATTTAATTTAGCATGAATAATTACAAAATATATACAGTTCGCACTTTTAGGGGGCCCTTGGCTTCCAGGGGCCCAAGCCGGGCGCCTGCCTTTGCTTAGTGTGAAGTCCGCTCCGGATGACGGAAGTTAGTATGGGAAGCTTTTCCCTCTGGTTTCTTTACATGTGTAAGCCTTGTGGCCCTTGATGGCTTGCCTTAGGTGTGGCGGATAACCACACCTAACCACACTAATCTTTCAAGAAAAAAACATCCCGGAAGATATTTTTTGGAAAATTTTCTACACCCAGACATTTGAATCATTTTCAGAATTTTACCTTTGCGTGTAAGTAGACTATATACGTGAATTTGCCTGTTTCTAGCTTTTCCCCAAACAGCAAAAGTACATGAGGAAATGGTGGAACAGGGCCTCTTAGGAGTGCATTTGTTTCATTCCTGCTCATTGTCTGACCAGTCATTTGTTGTTAAGACCATTAAAAGTGTAATATTTGCCATTTTGGGCTTGGCCCTTTTTTTTTTTTTGGCCCCAGAGTGTAGATCAGTGTTGTGTTTCTAGGTCATTTGTAGTATGTATCCAGATCTAAAAGTGAAACACTGAAAAACTTGTTCATTTGTTACAGACTAATTAAGTCATGGGCTTTAGGGCCCTGCTAGACGTTGTAACCTGCCACACCACAGCAGCAACATTCATTCATTCTGTCTATAATAGATAGATAGATAGATAGATAGATAGAAATTGTGTTAAGGTACCCTTGAAATCAAAATTGGTGTTTGAGAGCTTTTTGTGCCTCTCCCTTAGTGTTATGGACATCAATACCATAGTTGTAAATAGAGGGGGAAAAACAGCATTTTTAATTTATAGTTCATCACTTCTGGGTAAACAATAAACTTTTATCTTTTTTTGATAACTCACCCTGTACTAGTCTTGTGTTCGTCCAATTAAATTCTTTCTAGAAATTTATGTCCCACCCCCAGGAACGGGTCTCGCTCTACAGTAGCAAACATGGTTTGTCTGTGTTTTTGTGGCTGTGTGTCTTCATGCACAATATTCCCTTCTCCAGCTATACTTTAGTTGAGGAAACAATCGGTTGAATTTTATTTATTTCAAAGAGGGTGGAATTTTGCAAGTTTGCAGATATGCTTGAACGCCTTTCTACCTCTGATTGACTAATAATGCAATTCCTTCTTTATACGCTGACGAGGCTTCTCCATCAGTAAGGGAAACTAATATCCTTTTATCAATTAGCGTAATGTTTAACTGATCCTAACCCTTTAGCTATAAATCTGCTATATAGATGCCTCAAGGTGACGACCCTGTGGTTCTTTATGATCTTTGGCACTCTGTTGGTCGTCCTCGGTTAAAGAAGTATGGCATAACTCCCAACACAGACAGCATCTCATCACCTATGACATAGCCCTTCTCAAAGGCAACAGGCGTGGATGAAAAAATCATGGGGACCTTAATCCAAGATCTATGTCTGATGGCTGGTTAACTGTAAGAGTATCTCATATGATGTGCTGCCTCTTACTTTGCGGTTCAGTTGCTGTAAAGATAAAGAAGATTTGATCTGAATATGATGCTAAGCAATGATCTGTTTTTCACAGGAATGCTTTGAGCAGTTGGGTTCAATTTAACACTGCTAGTGTGACTATTTACAAATGCTCCTCAACTGTTTGTGTTAATTTACACACCCAACTTGGGTTGTTAATTATTCATGATGTAAATCTCTGACTGTCTGGCCACAGATGTCTTTTGGTAATATGGCTAAATAATGACTGGAGGATATTTTAGTCATGTCAGAAATATCAACTTAGTCTGTCAGTGTTTATTGTATTGAAAAAAAAATTGAGCAGATAAAGTTATAAACTTGTACATATGGGAAAATTGTGGGATCTTTCATGAAGCTTTAAATTGTGACTCAGACATTTCACTTATTGTGGAATTTAACATACTGTAGTATCTGTTATGTGCGTGTGTATGTATGTGTACACACACACACACACACACACACACACACACACACACATACACATACACACATACATATAGCAAAAATATTTTCAGCTAAGTAATAATATGGGTGTGTATATGTGTTTGCCACAAAGTTGGAAGCACACAATTGTATAGAATGTCTTTGTCTTGCTATAGCATTACAGTTTCCCTTCACTGGAATTAAATAGTCCAATAACCATGACAGTGCCCCTGTGCACAAAGTGAGGCTCATGAACACATGGTTTGCCAAGGTAAGGAACTCCAGTGGCCTGCACAGTGCCCTGACCTCACCCCACTGAACACTTTTGGGATGAACTGGAACGCCGACTGCACACCAGGCCAAGATCTAGAGGAAAGCCTTCCCAGAAAAGTGGAGGTTATTATAACAACAAAGTGGGACTAAATCTGGGATGGGATGTTCAACAAGCACATAAGGGTGTGATGATCAGTAGTCCACAAACTTTTGGCCATATAGTGTAAGTCCACATGAAGTCAAGGAAGAAACATGAAAGAGAAAAGTCAAGTCTGGGAGTATGATGATGCAGAGAGCAACACTGTCATGATGTGCAAGTTTTGCCGTGTGCACTGGGACTAAATAAAGTCTCAGGAGTAGGCAGTTCTATTTCACCCCTCCTAACTGCCAGCAGCGATGAGAATCACTTAGCTACCTTCTTATGCACACATGCCGAGACCTTCAACACAGTCACAAATTGACTCTATGACAGAGTATTTGCAATAAATACCATCGTCATATGGTCATCATACCCTCCTCAGGTGGAAAATATCAGACACTGCGCTTTGGAGTGATCTGTGTAACAGCTTGAGACTACCGTCTCACCGTCGGAGTTAGCTAACCGTAACCTGTTCTTTAAAGCTGGTGATAGCCTCCTGTCATCTCCTTTCCTCTCTTCACAGCAAGCCAAGTGGCGTTTTGGAGCCATTTGGAACTCGGTGGCTAATAGCTTGAGTTGGGTTCCCTCATTAGATTGCTAGCCTTGTTGTCTATCACTGCTGCACTGTCTGTGAGTTAACTATGAACTGTTCTGTTGCTCAGTATTGCACTCACCTCCCAGACCCTCCCTGGGTATGTCTTCTCTCAACCCTCTGAGTTTTTTTTACATCACCAACCGTCTGGCAACCTGTGGGCCTGTGAATACATACCGCTATTATGGTGCTTCTCCCCCACCATTATCACACCCTAAACCAATGTACTTACAAAATGAGTTGGGCAACAGAGTAATTGAGCACCTTGCACCAAAGTTTTGCATGTTCTCCCCATGTCCATGTGGGTTTCCTTCGAGTTCTCCAGTTTCCTCCCAACTACCAAAAACATGCCAGTAGGTGTAACACTAAAGTGGACTTAGATGTGAATTAATGTGTGGTTGTGTGTCTGTGTGGTGCCCTGCAATGGACTGGAGTGTATTTCCACTTTGCACCCAGAATCCCTAGAATAGGCTCCAGATCCGCCGTGGCCCTGATGTGGATCAAGCAGTTACTGAAGATGATTGAATGAATTATGACTGCAGGATGGGCTGGACTTCCTTATATCTTGTTAGTCAGTAAATAAAAGCTTGTATAAAAAATAGAAATAGTTTTATGGCCATTTTTATTTTTATATTTTGTCTATCAAATGCAAATTAAACTAAAAAGGGTGCTTGCTTTTTAGACAGTATGTAGTTTCAGAATGGAATCTTTAAATTCAGGTCCACCCTTTTCACTTCTGGGGCTAACCACATGTTAAGTAAAGAATAACACATGACAGACCGTGTGGTTATACGAAACTAATGCACGCTGTGGTGGTGTAATGCAGCACGCCCTGAAGTGCATTAGTTTCATATAACCGTGCCGTGTTGAGTGTATTAATCCTCTTACACCACGGTGATTTGTCAGCTATTACAATTTTTAATTTATTAAACTAGTCTTGACTCCAATCTTTCTCTCTCTCTCTCTCTCTCTCTCTCTCTCTCTCTCTCTCTCTCTCTCTCTGTCTCCCTCTAAAAAAAAAATGCAGCCTGTCATTTTACAGAGAAACAAGAAAGTGTAAACTCCTTTGTCCTGTAGACTTTCCTGTGCTGGGAAACTTTACAAAGCACAGTGACTGTTACAAAGTGCTTACAACTGCGACTCCTACGAACCCCTGCAGAACTTCATATAGTAAAAAAAAAAAGATATATATAGAAAATGTGAAAATCTCATCATGAGAAGTGTTGAGCCCTGTATGAATTCAAATTATATATGTGAACTTTACCTCAGTAAGTTTTGCTTGGCTCTTGTAGGGGTTGTTTTAATTCTTAACTCCAAAGAGTATGAAAAAGCATAATGAAGATTAGCTCCAAGTCAGCATGCGCTTGTAGTACTGTGAATCAGTTATGGCTTGTTGCTAAGTAACTGGCAGTTCAAGAGGTTAGGCATATTTGACTCCCACAGCCTGTCATTGAAGGTTGGTTAAAAAAAAAAAAAAAATTAACAAATCTGGAAAGACTAGTCATAAACAAACAGAGGCTTGAGGTGTTCCTTTAAGTGTGTTAATGATTTGGTTACATTGGGACAGTGAAATTGACATTTCCAAAATGAAGTCACAAAGTATGCTTGTATTATAGACTGTTATTGCTTGTTTTGTAGAGTCAGGCTAGCAGTGAAAGTCTGCTATCTGACAATTTAATGTACTGTTCATGTGAGAGGGTATTCCACTTTACCCTGTGAATGCTGGTAGCACAAGTACCTTGTAGCATTAAACAAACGCAGTGAGACGCATAAGGGCCTTTCGCACCACAGGAACCTTTTCATAGTACCTGAACTATTTGTGGAACTACCCACTTTTTGGCATTTTCGCACCTCCGGATCTGGGCGCAATTTTAGTACAGGACTGCCATTTTCGAGAACCAAATTAGCTCCTACTCCGGAGCAGGGTCTAACCAGCACAACTGGTACTATCCGTGACGTAATTAGACGTTGATTGGCCAAACACGTACGAAAACGGCCTCAGCTGCCATGATTTAAAACGCCGTGTAAATAGTGTAGTGTCAACTTATTTCAAAAGTATGGAGAACAGCGATAGATGGACGGACGCTGAAGTGCAACACAGCTCCGATCACAGCGTCCTCCATCCTCCGGTTGTTTAAGTTGTTCTTCTTTGTTTCCGTTATTGAACGCCGCGCACAGATGACGTCTCTGTCGACGCTGTTACTTCCTAATGCCCACTGTCGGTGTGAATGCAACCCTTTAAATGGTACTGGGAAATAGTTTGCGCAAAATCGCCTGGTACTTTAGTACTGTAAATTTAGTTCTGGATCTAAAGCGGTGCAAAGGGCCCTATTGACTCCCATTTTACAGGCCTCAAGCTTTCTGAATGACAGTTACGCCAGCTAGCGTTGAACTTCTTATGTTTTTCTTCTGCTGGCTAAGAAAATCAAGAACTTGACTTGCCTCTGCAGTGAGTAGATGGGCATTTTAACATGGCTAATTGATTGGCTGTTTGAGTACATGATTAACCAGTTTAGGAACCAGTATTTGAATACTGCAATAACTTTTCATGTATTTGTTGACTATACACTACATGGCCAAAGGTTTGTGGCCACCTGACCATCACATCCATATGTGGTTCTTCTCCAAACTATTGCCACAAAGTTGGAAGCACGCAATTGTCTGGGATGTGTTTGTATGCAGTTTCCTTTCACTGGAACTAAGTGGCCTAAACATGCAACTAAACATTGACAGTGCCCCTGCGCACAAAACCAGTTCAATGAAGACATGGTTTGCCAAGGTTGGAGTGGAAGAACTTGAGTGTCCTGCACAGAGCCCTGACCTCAACACCACCGAACATCTTTGGGATGAACTGAAATGGTGACTTATTATAACAGGAAAGGGGGACTACATCTGGAATGGGGTGTTCAAAAAGCGTTTGGGTATGATGGTCAGGTGTCCACAAACTTTTGGCCATATAGTGTATTTCTACATGAAGTCAGTGAGGAAGCATCCTTCTTGTAGGTGCTCCTCTCTCCTTGCATTATTAGAACAGTAATCAACATTCATTTTCTCACAACGCACACACAGACTAAGTAATAAAGATGAATTTGGCTGAGTAAGTAGTTTGAGTTCATGCAGATATGAAACAGAAATCCATAGTGAGTACAACACTGGACTGCGTAGACATTTTGTGTTTGTGCCAAGAGAAAAAAAATAATGTCATTAAAAGGGAAAAGGAGCTTGTAGGGAGTTTATAAGTGGAATCAACAACAACGTTAGCACTACTGTTCTGACAAAAATAATAATGTAGACATAATGCAAATGGCTTAGACATCATAATGAACCTGTGCCATAGTAACCAGTAATCACTACGTGTTTCTGACCTTGAAACAGAATTCACTTTGTTTATGACAAAAACAGACTGTAAACTGTGCTAAATAAGAGTTCATTTACAGATATATGTTAAGGTTTATTTTCAGTTGGTCTATTTGATGAATTCCTACATAAAATATATGATCTACTGACCACAGCTTTTTTAAAATTGGAAATTATTCCCCTTTAAACATTAATTGCAGACATTTTCCATATTAAAACGTCACAGAAACTGTAGACCCCCAGTTAAGGGATGTTAATTGTTACAGGTCTTTTCTACATGTGACTCTAAATGGTGATTAGGCATATAATTTAGCTAGCTGGCTACGGTGCTCTAAAAGGCACCTGTTAGCAGATAAAGGAATCGCATGATGGAGTGTAGATGGTTAATGTGTGTAGGCCGTAATGCAGTTCTTTTAGTGCACAGCAGTTGGTCTGAGGAAAGCACAGTTTCCGCCTCATATATCAGCGCTATCAGCACCCACATAACTGCATGATTTAGTGTTTTCCCTGATCAAACACTAGAGTCAACTTCTCAGCAGGTCTGGTAAACTGGGGACCCCCTCCTGCATAATGAACAAACTGATCACGTCCTTTTATTTTGTTTTCAGGCTGCAGAATCTGGCATTGTTAAGATTAAGACAATAGCTGCAAGAAACACGGACATACTTGCTGGTAAATATGTTCATTATTTTAAGTATTTTTGAAGTTAGATGACAATATTTTAACTCTTAGCCCCATGAATTTATAATTAGGCTTTACATGTGCTGTATTTGTCTTTAATTCTGATAAACTTGTAAGTGACTCCAGCGAGATTAATGGTACTGCTTAGATACCTTGACTGTCAATTATTTTATCTACATTTCTGTACAGTTGTCTGTGTTTCCCTTGTTTTTATTTGCTGATGTTATTTTCCTCAGCTCTGAAAGAGAATAGCTCTGAGGTGGTGCAGCCGTTCCTGATGGGCTGTGGAACCAAAGAGCCCAAAATCACCCAGCTGTGTCTCGCGGCCATTCAGAGACTCATGTCCCATGAGGTGGTGTCAGAGGTACGCACTGCCTCACACGTCTTAAACCATGCCAAGTTCTCATACACATGTGCATGTCATGCAGTGGTTCATACATGTCATAAAGTATTTAAAGAGTAACTCCAGTGGTCTTTTGTTCCTGATGTCAAACTCCTGTGTCCATTGGCTGCTTGATGCCCTGCCAGAATCACAGGGGTTTATCAACAGAAAGACACTCCACAGTATTTATTTGGTGGTAGAAGCTATAAAGCAGCTATATGGAAGAAATACTGTTCTGTTACCACATCTTTCTGTTTAAGAACAAAGTGTGTCTGCATAGTTTTAAATGTGAGCCAATGGGGTGCTGAGAACAATTAAATGTTAAAAGCTCATTGAAGCGTTATAACCGGCGTCACATTAATAAAAGTTTATTTTAAGCCAGACACACAGAAGCTGTTTGTTTCATTAGGCTCATAAACTGGATTTGCAGGTGTGCTGTGGTAATGCATATTTAAAATGATCTGACACTCCAGTATAGTCAATTTGCACTATATATTTACTTCTCCCATTGTGAGACAGCACTTAAATGAAGCTTAGAGCTCTTATCAGTGACTGACATCCTGGCCAGTGTGAGTTGAATCAATGAGTTGCAGGTGATTTGAAATATGAGTCTTAGGCAGTGTGAATTGAAAAACTGGACCTGCACAGGAATTAAAGATTACGGCTTCATTTCTTAATTTTTGCTGTTTAGCGCTAAGGTTCTCGATGGCTATCAAGTCGAATGATTTCAATGTTTTTTTTTTTTTGAAAATCTGCAGCTTTAAGAGCAAGAAAAATGAGGTGTGTTGTAGCTCATAATATGTTTCCTTTTCATCGGTTTTGTATCCTGTATAAATCTTAATAACCTGCTGTCAGACTTCAGAGCAGAGCAACAAAACATCTTTCTTTGATGCATCTTAGTTTCATCTCAGTTTCATCTCAGTGTCAGGGCTCGCAAACAAATATCTCCTGTCTCAGAACATGCATCGAGATTTAAATTAAGAAAATAAAGCAGTGAGTTGTTTATCAGGGTGACTTTTTACGATGCAAGAGTTCAGTAATTATCTCTGCTGCAGTTCACTGCAGAGTGCACGCACGTGTCATTTATATAATTTTATTTCAAGTTTATAACGAACTTAGTAAACTTCAGTTTTGAAATGAAGACTTCAGTTTCAATATTTAAATGCTAGCCTACTCGTAATGAGCTTCTGGGATTTTTCCACTGTATTGAAGTCACGTGAACATGATACGCAGTATGTCTGTGTGGCCACGCCCATTCCAAGTCACAGGCGATACTATCATAAATCGGCGAGTTAGGGGGCGCGATAGGACAATGACATATTACACACAATCCCACACACCGAACTTCAGTTGACGTGTGATGTGTTTAAAGAAGTTTTATTCAATAATCAATGTGTACTTCTAGGTTCTAGATGCTGCACACCAGAAAATCGTGAGAAAACTATGAAAGTAAAACAAAAAATGAATTAAAACAGCAGCCTTAAGGAGTTTTGAAACCACCATTGCATGTGCAGCAGTTTTGCATGGAATTATATGTTAAGGCATATAAATCAGATCTTTATTTTCACTTCACTACTGCGATAAAAACAGGATTTTAAAAATACTCATTGTATTACCCAGTTCCTCATTTATAGCCTTTGGTAAACCTAATACATGTACAAGGCCTGACTTGCAGTTCTGCCTCAGTAATATAAGGTAAGAGAGTGTGTTTGTGTCAGACAGACCAGCACAAAGATGTGTTTTGACCATGTGGGAATGAATAGCCTTCACTCTCTGCATGAGCTGACGTCAAGGTTCTCAACTCTGAGGCCAACACCCAGCTTTTTTTTTTTTTTTTTTGATAAAACATGCTAGTGTTTAGTATCTAGTATACTTTGTTTAAAATCAGAGATCCTCAAAATAAAAGATAATAAACTTAATAGCTCAGCTTAAGACCATGTGTTTTTTTTTTTTATTTTCATTTTTATTAAATGTTTTGTGGTTAAGTGTACTTAAACGTTTATATGTAGTTTACTGAAGTTTGGAAGAAAGGCCACACCTGAAACTCTTATTTCTTCTTACTATTTTCTATCATTTTCTTATTTTGTTGTTTGAGTTTTTGCAAGGGAGCCTTCTATTAGAAAGCAGGAGCTTCCCATTGCAAGTTCTCTGACTGGGATGGGAATCTCTACGATTCAGTTAGATTTCAGTTTGGGATGCAAAGATGCTTGATTCTTCATATCTCTTGATACATCTTGATCTTTCTTTCTAAAAGGAAAAAAGACTATGCATAAAAGTTGCCATGAGAGCCAATGTGAGAATAAAAGGTTAAAATGGCCACTGTTTAAGAACAGTTTAAATTGATCCGCTCAATGGGTCTCGGCTGTCAGTCTTTTAGTGAAGTTGTGTGTCAGCATTTGCGTAAGCCAAACCAAACAAAAAAATTCCACTGGATTTACAAAAACGAATTACATATACCTTATAAATGCTTTTCTTCATACTCTTCTTCATACTGGTGACGTCCACAAAGCTCCATGAAAGGAAAACTTCACACAGCTGAAATGAGGTCAACGGCAAAAACTTTGACAGACTTCAAAGTTATTTGAACGAGCAAATAACCGTTGGGTGTACTTGATCTGCAACAATGTTTAGGTAGTTGGTATGTGTTAAAGTAACATCCACGTGAATGGCAGGACCCAAGGTTTCCCAGCCCAGAGCATCACACTGCGCTTACACTCCGCCAGCTTACCTTCTTCACATAGTGCAGCCGGCTGCCATCTCTTCCCCAGGTTAGCGGCGCACAAGCACCTGGCCATCCACGGGATGTAAAAGACAACGTGATTCATCAGACCAGGCCACCTTCTTCCATCACTCCATGGTCCAGTTCTGATGATCACATGCCCATTGTAGGTGCTTTAGGCAGTGGACAAAGGTCAGCATGGGCACTCTGACCGGTCTGCGGCTACGCAGCCCCATACACAGCAAACTGCGAGGTGTGTTCTGACACCTTTCTATCATAGCCAGCATTAACTCTTTCAGCTACAGTTTGTGCTACAGTAGGTCTTCTGTGGGATCAGATCGGACCAGACAGGCCTAGCCTTCACCGGTTCACCGGTTGTCCTTCCTTGGCCCACTTTTGGTAGGTCCTAACCACTGCATACCGGGAAGACCTGCAGTTTTGAAGATGCTCTGACCCAGTAGTCTAGCCTTCACAATTTGGCCCTTAGAGCCTTACACTTGCCCATTTTTCCGACTTCCAACACATCCACTTCGAGACCTGCCTGTTCACTTGCAGCCTAATATATCCCATCTCTTGACAGGTTCCATTGTAATGAGATCATCAATGTTATTCACTTCACCTGTCAGTGGTTTTAATGTTATTGCTCATTGGTGTGTGTGTATGTACTGTTCCCAGGTTTTTTTTCTATTTTATATTTCTTTAGTTAATGCTTTTAATATGAAATGACTGGGTTTTATCAAAACATTCATTACATTTGTGTGTAAACAAAAACATAAGCTACTTAAACTTGATAATCATTTATATGATTTGAAGATGATCTGTTGTGGTTTAGATTAGTTAGGCTTCTCATGCGTAAAAATTTACACACACTCGGGAGCAAGAGTAGGATATGAACGTTTTTCCAAACTTACAGGATTTCATGAATACCAAATTTCTTATGTAAATTGCTCCTAAAAGCAATTTATGAATAAATATATTTATTGAGGTGCAGTGATTCCATGTTTGTGGCAAAAAAGGAGCCTTAGATGACTTTTCTGTTCTTTATGAATTCTCAGTTTGTGTTATAGCAGGTCAACCATTCTAGCATTAATATTTTTATTAGTAGTAGTATGGAGGTGAGGACGTGTGAACCAGCCACCTGCTGCACATGATAAATCCCGGGGTGGCTGAACACAGTCACAAATGTTCGTCACAAATGAGACACCCAAAATTGGCTAGTGTGGGTCTGATGCCATCCTGTCCACCATAGACCACTGCCAGTTTTGCTCTCTTGGGCTCCTGGCCACGGATGGCTGTGGTGTCACCAAGATCTCCTGACGAGAGAATAAACGATTTTCTGTTGGACCACTTGGAAGTCCTTTACATGAGCATTTTAAAGAGTTTATGTAACATGTAACACTATGTAGCATTATGACATAGGGTCAGTAAATATATTTGATGGTGCATGGAAATCATGTACCATCCACATGTGTCTCAGCTCCTGTGTGAAATACTTTGACTGTGTGTCTTTTCAGGCAGCAGCAGGAAACATTATTAATATGTTGTGGCAGCTGATGGAGAATGGCCTAGAGGAATTAAAGCTCCTACAAACAGTTCTGGTACTGCTTACCACCAACACCGTAGTGCACGATGAAGTCCTCTCAAAGGTACCACGCAAATAAAACACACACACACCCCTATCATAAGTCAGTGTTACCAAAATACTGTAATGTAGGACTCGTAACATCATTTTGTAACATGATCGTGTCCTTCATAGTTTATTATACTTTTTACACCTCAGTTTTAAATGAAGGAATTCTACTCCAATTCTACTGTAAAGTTTATATATTGCAATTTGTGTCTTATTGTATGATGAGTAATATCTTAGTTTTATAGATAACAAACTTTCTGTATGTCAAAGTCTGCATGGACTGTGAATTCGGACCTTTTGTCTGGTTAGAATTCAAGATGTTTGGATGACTCCAAAGCCTGTATTTGATTTTTTTTTCTGTTTAGTCTTCTTTCAAGTGAAGATGCTTTGAAGTTCTGATAACTTGATTTGTTTGGATGGTACATGACGCAACATGAAGAAATTGGAATTTTCTTGCAGATAGATTGAGTATTAAACCAGACAAATTAACTACACCACATTGAGCCCAAACTGAAGTAGTCATCCCCTCAACATAGGCAGTACGTCCAGTTGTTATCTGTTTGATAAGGAAGACTAATTAGATCTCTAAATTGGTTTGATTACTGTGATCTTTTTTGGAATTCACACAAATAATTCCAACTGAATGTCACTTTTTTTGGCCTCTTAGCAATCAGTGTAATCAAGCAAAGAAAATTGTTTTCTAGCATACCAGGGACTGTATTCTCCTCATGTGCACTGTGTCCTGTTCTTTTCCAGGCCATCGTGCTGTGCTTCCGTCTTCACTTCACTAAAGACAACATCACCAACAACACGGCAGCAGCTACGGTCAGGCAGGTTGTCACCGTGGTGTTTGAAAGGATGGTCGCAGAGGATGAAAAATTCAAAGGTATTTGAGAAAGTGTGGAGGTTTTTGTGGTTTGGATATATTAAGACTGGCAGTCAGTGGCTCAGTCCTATAGAAAAAGAAGAGTGAGTGTTTTTATTTCGTTGGAATAAAGTAGAGGATCTGGCAGTGGGCATGGGCCTTGAGTTGTTAGCAGCGATGTAACAGTGTAGTGAAGAGTCGAGCTTGGGGGAGCTTGATGTACTGTCAGTGGCTTCATCTCATTCTTTAAAGTTGAGGCCTATCACGGAGAGGGCTGCTGATGGCCAGCCATTGTAACATTCTGGCAGTCAGAGCGTAATAAAGTATTATGGTGCAATATGCTATAGTTAATGTAATTATGGCTGCGTTGGCAATACAAAAGCAGGATCCTCCACCCAACACGTCTGAACAAATTCTTAATCCATTTCATAGTACCACCCAAGCAAGTGGCTGGGCTGTTCCACACCAGTTTAATCAAGAGCTCTTGTGCACTTTGAAGAGCGCTCTGAAGCTGCAACCTGATAATAGGACACGCATAATGGCTGCAAGGGCAGATAGACAAGCCTGAGGGCTGAGATCAGTGCCTCTAGTAGGGAGTCTGATGGTCTCTCAAGTGGTACAGACGTTAAGAAGTTTTACCTATAAATCTGTGCAGCATACACAGGAATATACTGTCAGGTCCATAAGTATTTGGACAGTGACACAATTTTCATGCATTTGTCTCTGTACACCACCAAAATGGATTGGAGATGAAATGATTATTACAAATAATCCTAATATTTATAATTATGTTAGCTTGTCTAATTACTTTTGAACCTGTGAAACTGGAGGGACTCTGTAAAAAATGGATTTAATTTCAAAATGCAATATTTTTGTTAAACCTCCTTGAATTAAAACTGAAAGTCTACACTTCAATAACATCTTGATTGCTTCATTTCAAGTCCATTGTGGTGGTGTACAGAGGCAGAATTATGAAAATTTTGTCACTGTCCAAATACTTACGGACCTGACTGTAAGTACAAGAATTGACACGCCAGTTTGCAACTCTGAAGAGTCTAAGTTGCATTACAAAAATATAGGCGCATTTACGATAGGTCTAGAAATGTGAATGCAAGCAACGCACCCTCTAGCTACTGCTGATTGACAGTAGCATCATCAGGGCGTAGGATATAGAATTTACCATGTGGTCTTATTGTTATTTGTATTATTAATATATTATTTAAAAATATTGACATAATAATTAAGGACCCTAAAGACACATGGTAAATGTTATATACTTATATAGTATATATAGCAGTAGCTAAAGGATACGTTGGATGATGGTATGATTCACACAAGCCTTGTCTCTGAAGCAAACCACCGTGGCAATTAGTGTGTAAAGGGTTACATGTGTAAATGTGGTTCTGTGACTGAGTGGAGGACACCCAAGTCTCCTGGTTTACTTGGGTTGACGAAAATGCCCAGAGGACAAGCGTGATCTAGCAGGGACCATTAGTTTGCTGTTGGTACTATTTCTGAAGATACAGCCACCCTGGTGGACTTAAAACCACAAACAAATATGCCGTCTTCTTTTCTAAACATTTTGTAGACTTGCATAGACTTGAATCTGATCCCTTTGTAATGATAACGTGTGTAATCTTCTGCTGAGTTCTGCTGAGAGTCACAGGTCTATCAGTTGACAGTTATCTTTTTTGTAATTTAATGAAAATTAGACAGAATTTTTATTACTTGAAATGAAGCACAAAGATGTACTGAGATATTTCGTTTCCTTAAATGTCAGCAGTATCACCATCAAGAGCTTCACAATCTCTTGGTCCTTGACCTTCCCTCCCCCAAGACACCGACAATGAGAAAGGTGTATATATACCTTTGTATCAACCATGCGTCAATACAAGCAATTTCCCCCTGGGATTAATAAAGTTCTTTGAATCTTGAATTTTGAGTATAAGCTCTATTACAAATTTACAGTGATTTCAGAATACAAGAATCCCATTACTACTAAACTGATCAGTTATTTTCTGAAAACAATAAGCTGTTCGTACCAATGGCCCTATGCATTAAGTTGTCTGTGTTCATTCCACTTGTTCATCTTTCCTATCAGGCATGGCAGAGCAGCCTCCTGTTACTCAAGCTAACAGTAACCGCAGGTCTGTGAGCACCCTCAGACCAAGTGCTAAAGATGCCTACATGCTATTTCAGGTACAGACATAACAGTTGCACACACAATTTCATCATCTTGCTTTTGCCAGGCTATCCCTTCCTTTGCAGATTTTTATACAAGTGCTTTATTGGTGGGCTGATCAGTAGAGTTTGGGGATCATATTTTCAGCCAGAAATATTAGAAAAGCTAAATGTATGCTATCAGGATACATTATGGTTATAGTTTATTTAGTGTTGTCCTGTCCTTGTCAGTATGATGTGGTAGAGGATGTGCAATATACTGTATAAGTTCTTGATCATTCATCATTCATCCTTGTGATATAGGACTTGTGTCAGTTGGTGAACGCTGATGCCCCCTACTGGTTGGTGGGAATGACGGAGATGACCCGGACATTTGGGCTGGAACTTCTGGAGTCTGTTTTAAATGACTTTCCTGGAGTTTTTCTACAAGTAAGTACATACGAATGCATCCCACTTAGCCTAGCTTTGATGTCTCAAAACATATTTGAGATGTAATTGCTCTTTTATTTATTTATTTTTGCTTACTCTACATACAAAATCGATATTTTGTCCCATGTGAGTGTAACTGCTTTTTGAAACCGTATGCCCTCTCCCACCACAGCACCAGGAGTTCAGTTTCCTGCTGAAGGAGCGTGTGTGTCCTCTGGTGATCAAGCTTTTCTCGCCCAACATCAAGTTCCGTCAGGGCAGCAGCAGTAGCGGCGCATCACCTGCGCCAGTGGAGAAACCCTATTTCCCCATCTGCATGCGCCTGCTCCGGGTTGTCTCTGTATTGATCAAGCACTTCTACACCTTGCTGGTGAGAAACGTCTCCACGCTGCTTTACATAACAAAATGGTCACATCAGTACAGATGCTCTGAAGCAGATTTCCTTGATTGCACTTGTATTTTGCCTCTGGTACTCATCTTGGTCTAATAGCAACTGTATGTTCTGTATAGGTGACCGAGTGTGAGATCTTCCTGTCTTTGCTGGTGAAGTTTCTGGATGGTGAGAAGCCTCAGTGGCTCCGAGCTGTGGCTGTGGAGTCAGTACACAGGCTTTGTGTGCAGCCACATTTACTGCGGTGAGAACCTACACACAAAAGCCACGCTTTTAAGTCCCTATGGTTCAAGTATGATTTTTGTGAGTTTCATTTGTGCATGTCTACTCTGGCTCTCATATGTTCGCCGTATGTGTCTCTGTGCTATGTGTAGGTCTTTTTGCCAGTCCTATGACATGAAGCAGCACTCTACCAAAGTATTCAGAGACATCGTCAATGCACTTGGGTCTTTCATCCAATCTCTTTTCATTGTACCCAGCATAGGAAATGTCTCTGCTAATACACCTGCAGGTCTCTCTCTCTTTCTCTCTCTCACACACACGTTGGAACTTTATATTAAAAATAAAGCCAACTACAACTTCTATTAGTGCATAATTCATAGTTGGTATAATTTCTTTCATATTTGTTCCTTCCTCTCTCATACCTTCTTTCTTTTCCTGCGTGCACTGTCTTCTTTATGTTTCTTTCTTGCGTCCTCTCAGGTGGTTCAGTATCAGGTGCCCAGGCTGCAGCTCAGGGAGGTCCAGGAGCAGCAGGTGGCCCTGGGGGTCTGAGCACCCAGGCTGCATTTGAGTACCGTGGCATGTGGATCCCCCTAATGAGCGTCAGTGTGCAGGGCAGTGCCAAGGCCACCTAGTCAGTAACTTTTTCTCCTTCCAGCACTCACTCCTAAAATTAAAAACACACATGCATTCACAAGGTTTCAATTTTCAAATCGTTCTCTCAGTTAGAATAGTACTTTATGCAATATTGTTTAAAAGTTACAAATACACTAAATCAGAATATATGGCTTGGGATTTTTACTGAGCACCCCCTTGGTTCTTCTGCACTAGCCTAGAGATGTTGGATAAAGTGGAACCACCTTCCATCCCTGAAGGCTACGCTATGTCTGTGGCATTTAGTGCCCTGCTTGACCTTGTGCGAAGCATCACCTCTATTATCGAGAAGGAGCTGGCCAAGGAGGAAGAGGAGGCTGCTGCCAGAGAAGAGGCGGAGCTTAGTGCCCCACCACAGAGTGAAGAAAGTCCTCAGGAACCACGTAAGTGCTGGTCCCTTATACAAGTCTTTTTGAACTAGTATGAAAGCTGTTTAGTCATTTGCTTTATACAGATTCAGCTTGAGACTTGTCCTGGTAACCCTGATATCCATGGACCAGTGCTTGGCAGAAGAATCAGCTAACCTTTTAAGCGCTGCCTATATTTCAAACAGCTCGAGTTTCACCCAATTACAAAATGACATTTGAGAGTGTCTATCTTCTGACTCCATCTTCTGAATGAAGGTGCCAGAATGGAACTGGTTTTGTTGTCCAATGACCAGTTATTTTGCTGTAAAAACTAATGGGATGGTTTGCGATTAGGCACACTGGCTACATGTTGGAGAAAAATCCTAAAAATAACTAAAATGTAATAACTATATATCTATACTATACATCTGACCACTTGATATACTGGGGACAAAGATAAACAAACCCTATCTCCACGGTAGTATTTACACGTAAACAATGTCTTGGGGTGGTCCACACCCTTCTCATGGTGAGTGCGTGCTGGTGTGGTCTGCTAGCGGCTCTTTCTCTTTTACTTGATGCAAGGTAAGAGGAGCCTTTTTGGAGATACTATTCAGTCAGACTGCCTGAACAGTCATGATCCAATATTGAGGAAATATTTTTCTGCCATATATATGTGTGTGTGTGTGTGTGTGTGTGTGTGTGTGTGTGTGTGTGTGTTTGTACGTGGTAAAGTACGGATGAGACGGCCACAGAGAACATCCTGAAGGCTGAATTGACTATGGCGTCTTTGTGTGGTCGTCTTGGCCTTGTGACCCCTCGTGATGCCTTCATCACTGCTATCTGTAAAGCCTCGCTTCCCCCACACTACGCTCTTACGGTACTCTGCAGCAACGCAGCTAGCCTCTCCAACAAAAGTGAGTCATTCTGTATGGGTTACTCTGTATTCTCATGTTGGTGGGTGTTTGGAGCCTTTTGGATTGCATATGGTATATCTGTGTGTGTGTGTGTGTGTGTGTGTGTGTGTGTGTGTGTGTGTGTGTTTCACAGCATACTCTATCCAAGGCCAGAATGTACAGATCATCAGTCCATCCAGTGAGTCTCATCAGCAGGTGGTGGCTGTGGGACAACCGCTCAGTGCACAGCCCCAGGGCACTGTGGTGGTAAGACAAAACACTGCCAAATGCTTATTTCTACCTTTATTTCCTGTCTTTTGGGGATTTGTATGCTTCCTTTTTTCACTGTAACTTAACTGACTCTCTTTGCCTCTTTGTTTTAGCTCACAGCCAAAAACATCCAATGTATGCGGACTCTGTTGAATCTAGCTCATTGTCATGGGGCTGTGTTGGGAACCTCTTGGCAGCTAGTGCTTGCTACCCTGCAGGTAATAACACACCCATTTACACATCCTTCTCTCTAGCCAGTCCTCTGATTGATTTTATTTGTTTCCATACAGCTGGTGTGTAACCCTGGAGCAAATTTTACTATGCCTCTTTATCAAAAATTCCAAAAATTCCAAAGATTTCATTATTGTCCTATGCTTATTGAAAAGACTGGAATGCTGTATCTGCACATATGGGCATGTTGTGCTGATGCACACTACAGACAGGTTGTTCATTAACTTCAAGGCACTTGCATGTCATTTTACAGAACACATTCATTATTTATGCAAAAAAAAAAACCTGCCACATTGGCACTAAAACTCAAAATTCAGTGCCTCAGGGCTATGAGCCGTGATGACTTTGATTTATTGCCTTGCAACAATGCTGTGATAAATACGTATATGCATTCGTTGAGTACAAATGTCTCCTACTTCCTCTGTTTTTCTCAGCACCTGGTATGGATTCTGGGTCTGAAGCCAGGGCTCGGTGGAGCGCTGAAGCCTGGGAGAGCAGTGGAGGGTCCCAGCACTGTATGTTCAATCACCTTTAGCCAGATCCATCTTCTTTACATACAGTTAAGCCCCTACCTATGTTTCTTTCACAGGTTCTAACAACTGCTGTAATGACAGACCTTCCAGTTATCTCCAACATCCTTTCCAGACTCTTTGAAAGCTCCCAGTGAGTTCTGCATCATGTTGCTCATCACTCACGGTGCACTGTAGGATTATTGCTGTATTAAATATTTTGTGCATGCAGGTACCTGGATGATGTCTCTCTTCATCATCTGATCAATGCCTTGTGTTCCCTGTCCATGGAGGCTATGGAGATGGCTTATGGCAATAACAAGGTGTGTCTACAGTAAAGCCCAAAAGTTCTACTGATACTAATACTAACTGAGTCAGTACCAAAGAGGATCATGCTGATCAAGTCAGTATGAGGTGTTATTATTAAGAGACATCAGTTATCATTGTATTCATAGCAAATATATGTGTCTACGTAATTAATGTATTGTCACAACTTGTCGGTTGCTAGAATTTTGACTTTGATACCAATACCAACTTTAATATCCGTTATCAAGTTATGATTATACTGTGGCACCGTTTTTACTACGACATGATCAATAGTCCAGACTTGTGAGCAATAGACTTCATTTGACTGATTAAAAATTCAACTTAACATTATTAATTAAATTAAATGATTTTTTATTTTGAAAAAATTTGTCCTTACTAGTACGACTTTATTTTGAATAACTGTTGAATCCACAGAAACAGCAATTCAAGACTGAAACTTATTGTATATGGTCTTCACTCTCATGAAAAAAGGGTACTAAACTGTAGGAGAGAGCAGGCATGACATTTGACATTTATTGCATTTGGCAGACGCCTTTATCCAGAGCGACTTACATTTATCTCATTTATACAACTGAGCAGTAGAGGGTTAAGGGCCTTGCTCAAGGGCCCAGNCATTTGGCAGATGCCCTTATCCAGAGCGACTTACATTTATCTCATTTATACAACTGAGCAGTTGAGGGTTAAGGGCCGTGCTCAAGGGCCCAGCAGTGGCAGCTTGGCGGTGCTAGGAACTGAACTCATGACCTGTGCAAAGGTCATGTGATCAGTCAAAATCTTTGTACCCCACCATTATGTAGATTTCTTAGTATTTTACTTAACTGTTAATTAATACTTAAATAGAAAATTATCCACACATAATGCGTATTGTGTTCAAACATCCAAAGATTACAAAGAAGTATAGACCAGTTGTCCTCGGTTCTCTGTTTGCAGTAGCTAAGCTGTTGGAGACGGGCTTGGTGAATATGGACCGCATCGAAATTTTATGGAGACCTCTTACTGCACACCTATTAGAGGTAGCTGGAAACTTTGCAATAAAGCTCCTCTTTGATTATGGACTAAAGGATCAGTTCTGAATGAGGGCACCATTCAAGAGAATGGGCAAAAATGATTGTATAAAATAAAAATTGCATGCAAACATTTAAAATTTCCACTCCGACATTTGGAGAAACTACTTACCTTTCCTCTATCAAGAATCATTCACATTAGAAATACTCTGAACAAACAAACACAAACAGTTTTCAAGTACAAATACGAGGTGCCAAAGGATATCGCATAATTCTTTTTATAAAGTATTTTTGGCTCGTTTTCATGAATGGTGATAATTCTGGAGTTGAGTGTCGTACAAGGATGCTGTTGTGTTAGGCCACACAGCCTCTCATCATCTTAATCTACTCTCCCTGCTTGTAGTCTCATGTACCTTTCCCTAACCAAAGCACCCTCCGTAGTCTTGTGTTCTTAGACAGATTACTTGTTTTTGTGTCGTACTTTTCATATTTTTCTGTTTTTCTGTTTGCCTGTTTCTCTCAATCTGTCTCTGTCTCATCTCTCTCTTTTTGCATCATGTCTGTTTTGCAGAAGGTAAGTTCCTAATCTCCTTTTTCACTTATATATCGTTCTTGAATGTTTCTTTTAATGGAAACAATTCTGTTTTTTTTTCTGGTCAGTTTAATTTTTAAAAAATCCCCCCGCCAAAAAAAAAATTTTTTGACCATCCAAGCTAATCACACTGTGAATCAATTGGATGGGCCAAACCAATAACTTTGTAAAATAACATAGCCAACAAATGTTGGCTTTGGCTGTTTAACTGCAACCTCAATACTTGTGAAATATTAATCACATGAATCAGCCAATCCACACAAACCGCAAGTCCATTCTCCTTGCTTGTTTTTCCTGGGTACTGGGTGTCTCTTGATTGGTAGGGTGTTTGGGGCACCACTGTTCCTGATCTCTATGCTTATTATTCTTGAATGAAGGCTCAGGCTTATTATTCTTTGTGTGGGTTGATTTTGTGGCACTCCAGATCAGTTTTTTTTTTTAAAGAAAGCTTTTATATTAGCTAACATTTTAAGCCGTACTAGATTACGCTTGGCATGTTTTTTGATCAGCTCTGTTTCAGCTTTAAAGAAAACAGATTGCTCATTTTATGCTATTTGTGTGCATTACATACACGGGTGTATATTATACTGGTGTACCATAACATTACATATGTGTACCTTAACTCTTACATAATTTGAATGCACTGAGTTTCAAAGGATGCATGTTTATCATTTTGTTTTTGGTCAGGTGTGCCAGCACCCTAACACACGTATGAGGGAGTGGGGAGCTGAGGCAGTCTGTAGAGACTAGTTTCGGCCGGAACGGATGTTTGTACTGGGAGGAGAAAGTGTCTTGGTCCATAGATGTGGAAGTACTAAAAACCACTTACCATTCATATTCTCCTCCTATTGATATCTACAGACAGATGGCAGTGGAAAAACCAACATAAAGTATCTGACTAAGGTTGTTAGGTCACCATGAGTCACCAAAACAGATTCCATGTGCATTGGCATAGATTCTACAAGTGTCTGGAACGATACTTTAGTGATAAATGCTGTTCTTCCTCACTTGGCGGTGGAGTGTGCTGTCTAAAACACATCAGTCTAAAACCTCCCATAGGTGTTCAGTTCAGTTGAGATCTGGTGACTGTGAAGGTCATAGCATATGATTTGCATCATTTTCATACTCGTCAAACAATGCCGTGGGACCTTATTGTTCTGAAAATTCTCACTCAGAATAGAAATCTTTCATCATTGGATAATGGCATCTTTTCACTGCACACAGGCTCTAAATACCATAGACGGAATTCATCCCTTGGCAACGGTCTTAATTGCGTCTACGCAATTAATATTTTGGGTTCAGGCAAAATGTATTAAAATCTGCAACCTACATAAAAGCATGGGATTTAAAATAGAAAATGTAAATAATTCACTCCCTCTATACACGTGTGACATATAATACTACATATTTCTAATTGTTGTACACTGTTATTACGTATTGCAGTTATTATGTACTGCTGTATGGCTACCTGTCCAACATCAAATATCTATTATTGTAAAGAATGTATTGCTCAGTTTGACAAATACTGTCTATGGTACTAAAATATGAGTGTCTATGTACTAATCTTAGGTTTAAATAGAAATCTTAGATATTGATAAATATCTCCATGCACATATTTCCAGCTAAATATTTTACTTGTGTTGGTTTATTACTTGAAGTTGCACAGTCACATCCTGTCTAGCCTCAATCAGATCCAGAAATTCCACATTCCACATTTATGATTCCCCATAGCCCCTTGCAGCACTTCAGTGGAAATGAATCATCTGTTGTTTGTCAGAAGAAATGAAAAAGTGGCATAAACCTGATCAGTCAGAATAATTTGATTTGCACTGACACTTGTGTCTAAAGGGAAGCAAGGAATACCAGCAAAATCGGTTGTGAATATGGTGGAAGATGCGTGACCATATCTGTAGACCAGTGTCTATGGGTTGTTTGACCACCGAACTCTCAAATGGGCATTCATTTTGTAACTAGGGATTTATGCACTGCATCTTTACTATAATATCCCTCTCTGTGTAGTTGTAGATGGACGGTTCTCCCTGACAGTCTTATCACATTCTGTACTGATATTCTCAGTTAATGTATAAGCACTATGGTCATTCGATCACAATTTCCAACCATCTTTAATGACGTCTTTCTCAGAGACCTAAATGCAGATGTCACTGTAGTGACTGTTTAGAATAGCTTCTGCTCAATACTCAATAATGAACGCTCTTTTGTAGTCACTTAGATCTTTTCCTCTTGCCATCTTGTTCCAAAATCATGGTCAATTGGGCCAGGTCAGCATTTTATACATGCCACTGTGGATGGTAGGATGCTAATTGCTTAACTGTATCAGGCAGTACACCTGTTTTTAAGCATAGCATGTCATGATCGAGTGGTTTTGTGTTCACAGAGACTGCAGCTCCTGTTGCTGAACCCTCTGAAGGAGCTTTCTAACATCCTACATGCTGATATCAGGCAGAAGCAGCTTGAGTGTGTGCTGCAGATTTTGCAGAGTCAAGGAGACAGCCTCGGCCCAGGCTGGCCTCTGGTGCTGGGGGTCATCGGAGCCATTCGCAATGATCAAGGGTGAGACACGCACATATAGACTCACCATCTACTTTATTAGGAACACCTATACACTTACACATCCATGCAGTTATCTAATCAGCCAATCATATGGTAGCAAAGCAGTGCAAAAAAAAATCATGCAGATACAGGTCAAGAGTTTCAGATGTTGAATGTTTATACTGAATGTTTACATCAAACTTAAGAATGATGGAAAAAGTGTGCCAGATGGGCTAGTTTGAGTATTTTCGGAAACTGCTGATTTCTTGGGAATTTCACACACAACAGTCTCTACAGTTTACACAGAATGGTGCGAAAAGCTAAAAACACTAAGTGAGCAACAGTTCTGTGGGTGGAAACGCCTTGTTGATAAGAGAGGTCAGAGGAAAATGGCTAGATTGGTTCGAGCTGCCAGAAAGGATATAGTAACTCAAATAATCATTCTTTACATCTGTGATGAGCAGAAAAGCATCTCAGCATGCACAAAATATCGAGATGGATTGAGATGGATGGACTACAACAGCACAGCACCACATTGGGTTCCACTCCTGTCAGCCAAGATCAGGAATCTGAAGCTATCCTGGGCACAGACTCTCCCAAACTGGACAGTTGAAGATTAGGAAAAAAAATCACCTGGTCTTTTTTCAGTCTTCAACTGTCCACTTTGGGTGAGTGCCATGATAGCCTCAGATTCTTGCTCTTGACTGAGAAGAGTGGAACCTGATGTGGTTTTCTGCTACCGTAGCCCATCGGCCTCAAGGTTTGATGTATTGTGTGTTCTGAGATGCTTTTCTGCCTACCACGGTTGTAAAGAGTGCTTATTTGAGTTACTGTAGACTTCCTGTCAGCTCAAACCTGTCCAGCCATTCTCCTCTGATCTCTCTCATCAGCAAGTGAAGTGAAGTGAAGTGACTTTGTGGCCAAGTATGCTCTGCATTTAACCCATCTAAGTGCACACACACACACACTCGTGAACACACACCCGGAGCAGTGGGCAGCCATTTTAGCTGTGGCGCCCGGGGAGCAGTTG
>CM074953.1:18157090-18181170 GCA_037577455.1 Pangasius macronema | reverse complement strand
ATTCACTCCCCCCACCTACAATCCCTGCTGGACCCGAGACTCGAACCCACGACCTTCAGGTTACAAGTCCGACTCTCGGACCATTAGGCCACGACTGCCCCCCGAGGTGTTTGACCTTCCACAAACAGGATGTTTTTGGTTTCTCACACCATTCTGTGTAAACTCTAGAGCCCATCTGGCACCAACAACCATGCCACGGCTAAAGTCACAGAGATTACACTTTTTCATAATTCTGATGTTTGATGTGAACATCGACGTGTATCTGCGTTATATTATGTATTGCGCTGCTGCCACATGATTGGCTGATTAGATAACTGCATGAATGTTCAGGTGTTCCTAATAAAGTAGATGGTGAGTGTATCTCTCTATTCTATTCATTTTAACATTTTAACAAACATTTTTATTCAAATAGGACTTTCACACACTACGTCATTCTGATCCGTCAGGCAGGGTTTTGGCAGTGTTAACTGCAGTTACCTGATGCTTTGTTGTTACTGCTTCCCATTTCCAAATCATTAGGTTATCTTTGCTTTGGTTTCTAGTGAATCCTTAATCAGAACAGCCTTCCAGTGCCTGCAGCTGGTGGTGACAGACTTCCTTCCCACTATGCCTTGCACGTGCCTCCAGATTGTTGTTGATGTAGCTGGCAGCTTTGGTCTTCAAAACCAGGAACTGAACATCAGCTTGACCTCTATAGGCCTTTTGGTGAGAGTACTTCTACCATCTCCTAATCTTATACATGGCCTTTTAAAAACTGCTTACAAATAATATTTTTGGAACCAAATCTTTAAAGTTGATTATAATAGATGCATAATGTGTGGTGCATCATCCATTAATGACCGCACCTCTCCTTTATCCTTTCTTTAGTGGAACATCTCAGACTATTTCTTCCAAAGGGGAGAGAAAATTACAGAGGAGCTGGAGAGGGAGGAAGCCATTATGATAAAACAGGCCCATGAAAAAGGGGAGACTCTGAATAGACCCTTCCATCCTGCTCCTCCGTTTGACTGTCTGTGGTTGTGTCTTTATGCCAAACTGGGAGAGCTGTGTGTGGATCCTCGACCGGCTGTCAGAAAAAGTGCAGGTCAAACGATGTTTTCAACCATCGCCGCCCACGGAACCCTGCTACAGCAACCCACATGGCACGTAGTAGTGTGGAAGGTACATTTTGACGCGCTAATGGAATGTTTGCTACTCTTGTTGTAAAGCATTATAATGTTTTGTGCAGCAGCAAATCTGCCATGAACACAATGTGTAGCATTTCTGCAATCTAATTTTGAGACTATGGCTGAGAACTGCTGTGTAATACATGATCCATGGTTTATTGCAACTAGTCTGTTGGTTATAAGTGTTCATAATAGGTTAATATTTAAGAGACATATTACACTCCTCACAATATCCTTAGAAAACCCTTACAAAGTATATCTGAGAATGTACTTTTGTGGTACTATGCTGGAACTTGCAGGTGCTTTTTCACTTACTGGACTGTGTGAGGAAGTCGTCCACCACTGCTGATAAGGAGAAGATCGAATCAGGGGGCGGAAACATCCTTATTCACCATTCACGTGACACTGCGGAGAAGCAGTGGGCGGAGACTTGGGTCCTGACCTTGGCTGGCGTAGCACGAATCTTTAACACCAGGAGGTACCTGCTGCAGCAACTGGGTGAGAAATGACAACCGTGTAGAAGTTACTTTCGCACAAATATTCCAAATTATATAAATTCAATCTTATCATTGATATCCAAGAGACAGTGTCTGGATTTTAATTTTTATATGGGGACATATGATTGTGATGGTCAGGTGTTCACAAACATTTGGCCATATGTGTACTTTTTTTTTTTTTTTAAAAGAAATATTAAATGTGCCCTTGTCTATTGACACTTTAAATATCTATACAAGAGCTAACATCTTGTATAAAAATGTGAGTGTCTAAGCCTGTTGTATACTACACATCCACTAAAATCCCAGAAGCAGCTTTAAATTAAACAGCATTTTGGATGATGATAATTTATTCCCAGATTAGTGATGAGAATGAACACACTCACTGTTCTTTTAGTTTTTCTATGCCATTTTGTCTTATGATGTTTATTGAAAATCGTAAGAACACCGATTAGGAAACGTTTTTGTGAGGACATCCACTAAAGAAGTTTCGTACCCTCCACGACAACCTGGTCATCCAGTCTGCAGCTCTCAGCAAAAATAATGAAGTCTCTCTGGCTGCTCTAAAGAGTTTTCAGGAAATTCTCCAGCTAGTGACACCGGTTAAAGATGTGGAAAAACCTGACTCTTTGGGTTCTGTGGACCTTCCCCCTGTCCCTATGGTGGACTCTCTCACATCCTCAGGCCCTGGGAGACCTCTGACTCGTTCAGACTCTCTAGCAGAGCGGCTAGCTCAGCGATACAATGCCCAGCCTCAGCCTCCTCTTCCTGGAGAAGAGTTGGATGATTCTGCTCTGTGGTGGTCAGCTTGGAGCACATGGTACCGAACGGGCACAGAGTGCACACGGCCTCCAAAGGGCAGTGCTGATAAACTGGCGTTTGTTCCCAGTCAGCCATTTCTGACGGCGCTGATCCAGATCTTCCCTGCTCTGTACCAGCACATAGCAGGTGGCTTTAGCATGGAGGACTTGCGTAAGCTGGGTGTTATACTGCACGGAGCAGTGTCTGTACCCATCAGCTCAGACGCTTCACCATTCATTCTACCTTCCTACACAGAGGCAGTGCTCACCAGTCTGCAGGAGGCTGTTCTCACAGCACTCGATGTGCTACAGAAGGTGAGGAGGGTTTGATGCCGATATTGTGGCACACAGATTAGAAAAGGTTTTTTTTTTCTTCCCCATTGCACAGATATAACTTGGGGTATATATGGAGGACTTTAATTAAACAACAGTTTGACATATTAAAACCATTGAATGTTTGGATTTCTATTGTTTATTTAGTTATCATTTTAGTATAAATATTAGCATCATACTGTATTTGTGTCTTGTGTTTTATTTCTACACTAAGAGAGTGTGGTTATAATGTCTTAAAATATTAGTCGGTTTCAGATGGAATATGCTTAATCTGGACCATTGCACGTTTTATTACACTGAATAGAGAAATTCAGTAAATGTGTGTGTGTGTGTGTGTGTGTGTGTGTGTGTGTGTGTGTGTGTGTGTGTGTGTTACAGCAATTTGAAAAACTAAAGGAATCAAAATATTTCAGGCTGGTTACTGAAGTTAGAGTTGGTGTAGGTATAGCATTATTTCGATGGGCAAAGGTAGAAAAACCTGAATAAACATGCGTACACGTGTACACACACACACACACACACACACACACACACACACATGTAAATTAATGCGTGTTATTTTTACAGGCAATTTGTGTGGGCCCTGAGACCCTGCAGGTCATGTACCCTGCCATTTTTGAACAGCTCCTGCAGTTTGTTGAGTTCTCTTGCAAGCCACCACAGTATGGCAAAATGGAAACCAAGCATGTGGCTAATGCTAAATATAACCAGGTTAGTGTATTGTCCCCACACCACATGATGTACTCTGCAGTAATCATGCACAACATAATTACTATTACAGTTGAGGTCAAATGAACATTTTGCAGATTCTGAAAGGGGCGTGCAAACTTTTGACCTCAACTGTACCTTTAATGGCATGAATGTAAATCTACATCAGGATTTCTGTAAAGCTGCTTTGTGACAAAAAAAGCGCTATATAAATAAAACTTATTTCTTATTAATGTTTTGCCAAATTGCGTTGTTCTTCCTTTTACATTAACAAAGACATTTTGATTAGTTATTGATATTGAGATTAATTAAATATGAAGATTTACAGTATTTGTATTTTTTTTAAATTATTTTTTCATATAGTGTCTTGTGAATTGCCTTTGAATGTGGTTGATATTTCCTAATGGAATGGGGTAGTGCTTGGGATATTTTATTTGTACTTTAAATTCTAAATTATTTTATTTGAACGTATCTGAATTTGCACTTTAAACTCCCTTGTCAGGATGCCATCTTTGTCAAGGCTGCAGAGTTACCCCATCCCATTCTCTCTCTGTGATTTGATCCCTTTCTCTTCTTCTTTTCTCTTCTACATTCTTTTTAACTCCCTTCTGTTCTCTTAACACAGCCACTCATATTCTTGGGCTTGATTATTTTCTCGCTCATGTGCGTAATTTACCTCGCTGTAAAGCTGTGGTTTTCACACTACTTTCATCATCTGAGTCTGCAGTGTGCTGTCATTAATCTTTGCTGCCATGTGAAATATGGTTAATATTTGACCACTCTTCTCTCATTCTGTTTTTTTTTTTTTTTTTTGTACTTGTCATATGGGTCCACTATAGATCCAACTGTTTGCACCGGTGAGTTTCTACCACCCCTCTTTGTCCCCTTTCAGCATAAAGAAGTTCAGTGGCAAAACTTGCGACATACGAGACTACCTCTTCTTGTCTTTTTGCCTCATTGCCATTGTTTACACTCATTCTTTATGTTCTTCTTTTTCTTTACCAACATTGCTTTTTTGACTTCTGCGTGCAGTCTAAACAACTCCCAAAATATTTTGCTGTACAGCTCTATGCCACTGTTGGGCAATCTATTAAAAGGTTTTGATTTTAAGTATATTTTTGTGTGTGTGTGTGTGTGTGTGTGTATATTTTGCTTTAATTAATGTCAGGCTTTTTATTTCATTTTGCTTTTGTCACAAGGATTATATGTACAAAATGCCTTTGTATTTGTTTATTTCTTTATTTACCTGTTCCCATATTTCTCTCCCTGTCTTCCTATAGGCTGAGTGGGTTGCCTTAAACTATGTGCCGTTTGCTGAAAGGTCTCTTGAGGTGGTAGTAGACCTCTATCATAAAACAGCGTGTCACAAGGCTGTTATCACCGAGAAAGTCTTGGAGAACATCATTAAGGATTCATACAAATAAATACGTGGTTAATGGAGTGTCAGCGAATGTCGAATGTACAATGTGGACGAATGTGGACAAAACATATCCACAAGCGTGTGTGTCTGTGTGTGTCTGTGTGTGTGTGTGTGTGTGTGTGTGTGTGTGTGTGTTCTTTGTAATTGTTGCTGTAGACTCTGACGATGCCTTTAGGCCTGAAGTACGCATGTCCTGCTGAAAGCACGTGGAAGCTGTCGGTCTCCTCTCTGCTCAAAGTTCTCTCCATCGGCCTTCCAGTTGCCCGGCAACATGCCTCCTCAGGCAAATTCGACACCATGTGGCCCGAGCTGGCAAATGCCTTTGAGGAATTCCTCTTCACTAAAAGGTATATGTGCGGCTATTGTGTAACTTACACGTAACAAAGCATGTGTACCTTACACACAGCAAAGCATATATTTTTAAATAATTCTTGATGCAGCCTAAGAATTTGAAACTGAACCTTCACCAGGAAAAAAAAATTATTTTCGCAATTTTATGCAATTTTATGAATCATAACATGGCGATAATTTTTGTCAACAGTACACCTCCTGATAACCTGTCCATTCAGGAGTTCCAGAAAAATGAAGCCATTGATGTTGAGGTACCACCTCCACCAAACAAACTCTCAAGAGCTGAGAGTTATAGTCTATACTGACCATCACTAGCAGCATATTAAGGCTGCTATACAAGGCCACATTTCATTTTTTGTCTGTTTTGTCCACTAGGTGGTGCAGCTGATCAGTACAGAGATTTTGCCATACGCCAATTTCCTCCCCAAAGAGTTTGTAGGTCAGATCATGGCCATGCTCAACAGAGGATCCATCCATTCTCAGCCCTCTTCCTTTACAGGTAGAGGATACGTTAGGCACAGTGTCTGAAATGCAGTTATCCATGTATGAATGCATATACTGTAGGTATGTGTGCTGTAGAGTTTAAAATAGCAAGCCATTTTGTTAGTGTAGTTTATTTTCAGTTTTGTTACCGGTTAGACAGTGTAGTTTTAAATAATATAAATTGTAGGGGTATTTTAGATGTTAACATTATGTTAACATGGACATGATAAATATGGTAACATTATATTGAATTATAATGACACATAAATTATTGCTATTGTGTAATATATTAATATCTTTGGTTTTTTTTTTTTTGTTTAAAATCTTAATATCTCTGTGTTTATTGCTATATACAGTGTAGTAAAATCCTCTCATGTTGTGGTGGTTATAGAAGCAGAGATTGATGTCCGTATGCGGGAAGACTTCTCTAAGGTGTGTTTCGAGACACTGCTCCAGTTCTCCTTCAGTAATAAAGTGAGCACACCTCAGGAAGGTTACATCTCCCGCATGGCCCTCTCAGTGCTGCTGCACCGAGCTCAGGACGTGCTACGCCGATACGTGGAAGACGAGAGGCTTAGCGGTCGCTGCCCCCTCCCCAGGTAATTCTACACAAACAGACATACGCGTACACACACAAATATGCACCTGAGTCCTGAGATGACTTTAACAGAGAACATGTAACTCTTGAACCATACTGATAACAGTCTTCTCTCTGGCTTCTTTTTTTAATCTTAAATGTATAGTGCAGTGTGTGTGATCTGTTGATGGTTGCACAGCCTATGACTTTATGGATATTATGTGCATTGTGTGTCACTAATCTTTTCATGTTTTCTTTTCTTCTCTCAGGCAACAAGTGACAGAAATCATTTTTGTTTTAAAGGCTGTTAGCACGCTCATGGATTCCCTCAAAAAGACACAGCCCGAGAATGGCAAGTATATTTTTCATTATTAACATAAACTGGATGCTTTTTCTTGTCTGGGTTTGGAACTATTAGGTGTTGTTTTAACATTGCTGACTGTTCATTTTAATGTAATGTTTTATATAAAGAATTTTCAGAAGGGGAAATGCTAATTTTTTATTTTTCTTTTTTCTGCTCTTCATTCTACATTTGGGACAGTACAAATTAGAGAAAAAAAGAAAAGGAATTGGAGACTTAAATAATATACGGACGAGGACACTAGAGAGAGGACTCTCTTTCACTCCTTCTCCATACCACTTGCTGTGTGGCTTGCATGTATATTTACAGTGGATGGGAATACCTGGGCTCAGGTGATCGCTCTCTACCCGACGCTGGTAGAATGTATCACTTGTTCGTCTCCTGAGGTCAGCTCTGCTCTGAAGGAGGCTCTGGGGCCTTTCAAAGACTTCATGCAGCCACCAGTGGCCAAAGTGCAGAATGGCGAGTCATGATCCATTACGTCCCACGAGCTTTTTATTCAACCAGAACCATGAATGTGACACACCACACACACGGACTTGTTTTTGCCCCAGTGCACATTTTATTGGCTGTTTTCATGGAAACGAAGCGTCACTGTTCTCAGCTTCTTCTAACAGTAGCTCAAATTACATTATAATTGGCTGGCTGGACAGGAATAATGCATTTTCTGCTATATAACATTTGCAGTGTTCATTGTTTTTTTTTTTCCCCTTCTTCTTGATTTTCTCTACCCTAACCCCCCACCCAAAAACAAAAAAAAAAAACATTTCTTTACCATGACAGGAGTTAATATACAGTGTGTGCTCATAGTGTTAATGATGTAACAAAGAATCACATATTCAACGTTAAATATCTCAAACCGAAGAATGGTTTTAGAAATTACAATGATTACTAAAATTGGTCTTTTTGTGACATTTTCTCAACTGCAAAAAGATTTTATGCAAGATCCTGATTGTAACATTCCATGTGATCTCTATTGAGCTGGAGAAGGGATGTAACCCTGTGTGTGTAAAATAAATGGTACAGTTCTATGAACACCAAATTCATTTATTTATTTATTTTTTTAAACGGAGCTTTACACAGTATCAGAAGGGAAATGCTGTAGCATTGCTTCACTGTAGTGTGCGATTTGAATCTGCATTTGTCCTCGTGGGTGGCATGGTGTTGCAAATTTTCTAAATTATTTAACGGGGATCACTTAATCACATACTTACACAAACACGTACTACAGGATACTACCTGACTTCTAGATTTGGTCTGTTTCTCAACCAGGGGTCTGTGGACACCATGTGGTCCCTGGGATTGTTTCTAAAAATATTTAAAATATTTGTGTTTTTTTTTCATTGAATATTTCAGAATATACTTTCAAAAAGATAAATTTTCAGGCCCATTTAATTCCAGAAATCCACAAACGTACTGTTTTTTAAATTAATCGATATGCGTAGTAATGCGTATTCACAACTATCTCACTAACGTAGCGTAGCTTGCTCATTCTGGAGCGCCCGTCGTCTATGTTCACTGTATCATTATTAGCACATCCAAACGTAACACAGGTTGTGACTACCCAATTTATTTGTTCACTCGTAATCACACTACTAGCTTAGTCACATTACATAGCAATAAAATGTGTGAGCATTTCACTGTTCATCCCCAGCTACAGAAAATACAATTTCAAGTTTAACAGTGATGGGTGAAATAAAATGTGTATGTCAATGTGTAATGGAAAATGTCAATGCATTAAAAATGTCACTGCTAATTTTAATTTCATTTTAAATTTGATATTGAACTGAAAATGTATGAAATTTGACGCCTGTTGGTTTATGAAATCATGTAGTGTAGTGTAGGGTCCAAAGGTCTGAGAGCACTAGTGAAAATGCTTCTGTTTTGCATTACTTTCTAATCTAACACAAGAATTTTCATTGCAAATAATATTATCGACAACTTGAGTGAAAAGTAGAATCTTTACATGAGTTTCAGAGCTTCTTTCTTTAATGACAGTGAGCACTCGAGCTGACATGGACTCTACAAGTTTGTGCAAAGCGTTATGATCTATTTTTAAATCACATCAAATCAGAGTCTCTTCTGAACAGATGCTTCAATATTAAATATATCTTGAATATTTTGAAACTTATGTATTCAGTATCTTTGTTTTAAATATTTCAAAATTCTATTTATTATTTCCAATTTTTAAAAAAAATCCCCGAATTTCAATGCGGCCTCAGACTTTTGAACCCATGGTGCGTGTGCGTGTGTGCGTGTGTGTGTGTGTGTGTATGTGTATGTATGTGATTATATACATACATACATACATACATACATACTTACATACATACATAAGTGTATATATGTGTGTGTGTGTGTGTGTGTGTGTGTGTGTGTGTGCGTGTGTGTGCGTGTGTGTGTGTTTTCTATCCAGCTATGAATGTGGATATTGGTGCTACATTTGTATAAGTAAGATCCAGCTCTGCCGCAGGGTTGAGACCTTGTTCAAGTCCTAGATTTACCTTAAGTGCATCACATAAGTAGAACTGAATGGCTTTATCAGCTGATTTTGTGCACTATGTGCTTGAATTAGTCTCACGACTCCAGTATGACGCAATTTAGTGGGTGGGGCTTTCTTTCATCCCATTGGCTACACGGCGAGCCAATGGCATGTCTGAAAGAGCGTAGTCCGCTCTACAACTGCTTACGCAGATCTACAACTCTCCTCCGGCATGTCTGAGGCGGTAGGTGTGCTCTCCGTCCGTGGAGCGACGGTCTCTTTCAGCAGCCCGAGCTCCATTCTGCTGAAATCCTCGGAAGACTGCGTGTGGTCGCAGAGTGCCATGTCCTAGCTGAGGTAGTAGTTTGTGCTGTTGGATGGGATGTGAGATTGCCCGCTTATGGAGGTGACTGCGCAAGCTACTGCCTTGCTAGTGCTGGTCATGAACTTCAGACACTGGACCTCTACAAAGTAGCATCATGGAGCACTTGTGTGGAATAGGCTTTTTGTTGTTGTAAGATTTCGCTACACATACTGCAGCAGCAGACTGAATATGTGTACTGTGATGTGGGTTGTGTCGTTGATGGATACTTCCTCAATGAATCCGCTTTTCTCTAAAGAGGACATGATCACGTTAAACTGAATAATGCGGGTGGTGTTTGCCAATGTGAAAAACACTAGGATTAAGGTATTAAGGTAGTATTTTTTTAATATCACTAATATAATTCCGTCTTTGCCTATGTTTTGTACAAGCCTATGTCCGAATTTGATGGGGTCTTTATTTTGTTTGTTTTTGTTTTTTCAATGATGAATTGATTATTTCCCCCAAAACGCATATGGGTACATTAGAGAACAACTGGAACCACACTGGACATCTCGATTGCTATAAGGATTGATGAGTTTGTAATGTACTGTTTAATAGTGCTGTTCATTCTAAACAAACTGCTACTTCATTTAAAAATTATTCTATCTATCTATCTATCTCTCTATCTGTAGTTGGTTTGCACTATAAATGAGATAATTGTAAGTGGCTCTGATAGGGGTGTCTGCCAAATGCCATAAATGTATACAGTGGAACCTTGAATCCAGCTTGTGGTTCCTGGTTGACATCAGATAACCTCCTAAACCCTAATCATGGTGATCTAACTTCTTGTTAAAGGTACAGCCTATAGCATAATCAGTTCTGATGTAAATTCTTGTTAGTAAATTAAACTGCTCTAGGATGTAAGTTAATCTGAGGGATCACACACACACACACACACACATACACACATAAAGAACAAAAAAACAAGTCATTAAAACTTGTCTCATTTCATGGAGCCACGTATTTATAATGTGGGTCCTTGTAGCTGAAGTGTCCATTTTCCACAGGACTTCTCCGAGCCCCTCCTTTGGGCATCACGCCAGTGAGCATGTGGGTGACCTTGAGGAACCGTCCTCCCACACTTAGTGCTCAGTGTGATAACACACTGTGTGTGTGTGAGTGAGTGAGTGAGTAAGAGAGAGAGAGTGTGAGTGTGACTGCATGATGATAAAAGCCAACTCCACTGCGTACATAACATCAGGTCTTCCCAAATGAGCCTTGTTTCAATCGCACCAAGGTTAGGCTGACCAGATGGCCTATCTCCTCTGGGAGTGTGTTGGTGGTGCCCAGCAAATAACATAGCTCAACACTAAAAATCACCAATGCAGTCTGTGTGCAGCAGAGTACTAGGACAGGACAGGGTATGGAGATGAAGGCAAAGCATTACAGATTTAAAATGTAGTTTATTGTTTAAAAAACCCAAAAAACTAAGGCCTTTGACAACATGGTGTTTTCAGGGCATCATGCATAAGTACAAGAAGGTTATTTTTTCCCCTAACACTATAAAGCACCAACCTGGGTCCCTGGAGGACTAGTGGTTAGGCCACAGTGTTCTCACCGCTGCGACCCAGGTTCGATTTACAGCCAGGGAACCTACCCCAGCCACTGGGGTTGCACACGACAGTGCACTCCCAGTGCTGGTCCCAAGACCGGAGAAAATTGGTGAGGGTTGCGCCAGGAAGGGCATCCGGTGTAAAAACTGTGCCAAATCAAAGATGTGGACCATTGATCTGCTGCGGCGTCCCCTAACAGGAGCAGCCGAAACAAGAAGAAGAACAACAACAACAACAACTATAAAGCACAAACCTAAAGGTAGACTCTGCAATGTACTCCAGATGGTGTATAGTGTTACTGCAGTGATGTTTGCTTGGTATTCCCATCACATTTCTGTTAGAGGGGTTATTTTGGAAAACACATGAAGGATAAATATTTACCTTGGGGGTTTAAATTAAGAAAAAAAAGGTAAATATAGTATTTTAGCAAACAGTCCTAAGGCCTGAAAGATATCACAATCATATTTTTTAAAATGCCAAAGCTGACCAATAGTTTAAAGTTTAATTTTTATATATGATGCTAATGAAAAATTTTTTATTTATTTATTTTTAAATGAGGACATGTTTATTGGCTTCAGTATTTTTTGAGTGTACCATTGTTCTTATAGAAAGTAGGCAAAAGACTAAATCAGAATAAATTCATTCCCTTAACAATTTATTGTCTTATGTAATTTACAAAAAAGATCCTTAGTTTTAGCTGGAGGTCATTCATGCTCCCTATATTGTAAGTAGAAAAATGCTTTTCAGCTTTGTGTTACTGTAAAACATACTCAGAAAGTGACCCTCAGAGTGTATGTGAGAGCACCGTGGAAAGGCAGTTTTTCAAATACAATTCTAAATACGTTAGTTCACATATGCACAATAAAACCAAATTATCCATTCCAAGGATTCACTTGCATTTCCATTCACAGAATGGACAAGAGGAAAAAAGAAAACAATCACCTGTGTTAAGACAATACATTAACAGGAGGTAAGAGGAAGACTTGAACAATATCAACAACCAGTCCTTGATAGTACCAGTAGATTCTGTAGAACATGGACATTTGGTGTCTGTGTTGTTTCAAAATTATGTTTAAACAAATGTAAACTCCAGTAATTCAGTCATAAGTCAAAATTCAACCAATGAAAGCCTCTAAATGGTTTACACCTCCTCATTCAATGTTCTTTGATCTGTCTCTCTCTCTGTGGGTCACCTTGACTGTGGCTGTCTGTTTCCGAACATTAGAGGAATGATGTAAACAGATATGTCATCACCAGATCCCAGTCTACCATTCATTGTCCTCCAGCCTTGTTCAGTAAGTACCCCTCTAGCTTTCATCACCAACTCCTGGGCTGCCAGTGTATACCTAAATAACCAGAGAAATATAGACAAACTGTCAACCACTATCAGGGAATACTAAGTGCCTGGGTACTATCTATGGATTTAAAGAAAATGTGTTTTTAGTTCTCTGGCAAGACAAAGCCAGTGTATCATCAGGAAATATTATCATGTTCCTGCCACTAGCGCTCAACTCTTGTCCTGTATATACAGCACTGTTTGGTAATTTCCTTATTCTAACACAACTACTAAAATTGAATTCAAACTGATGGTTTGATATATGGCAAACAACTACGATAACTGATCATACATTCATGTTCACAGTAACACTAAACCCAGCTGCCTATTGGCTGCTTATAGACACCGAAGGCACACTGTTTGCACTTGCCATTTGCTCAAGCACGCTTTGGCATACTGTAGAACTTGCCTGTGATGGTTGTCAGGGTCACAGTTTCCAAGGAAACTAGTAACTGCCTCAGCCACTTCCTTGTTGGAAAGAACATCCCATAAGCCATCTGTAGCCAAAATCATGACATCGTCAGCCCCATGCTCAAACTGCTCCAAGTTGTACATTCTCACCTGGAAACAACATGTTGCGTATGCATCACGGTTTCATTCAAATGGAAATGCACATCAATGATCTATCTGTAACTCCTTTTTCAAACATGAATCTCAAATACTTCAAAAAGGGTCATGTGTTGTACTTCTCATGGACTTTTCCATATGACTATTTGGCTGAGGGCAAACTCAATCATTGTCAGAATTATTCTGGTCATGGTTGTAGGTTGAGAGCACAATTTCAAACAAAAAATAGAGCTCTTTTATCAATACCAAAGCTTATGTTCATTGGCACATTCCACAGCACGACCCCAATGCAAGATGAAGTGGCAGCAGACTGAGTATTTTCGATTGCATACTACTAGTTTAGGGTGACATTTTTTTTTAAGATCAAAAAGGGAATCTGAGTCTTTCTTGTGCTTGTGTAGTTGAACTGTGGTTGAACTCATTTGCCCATTTGCAATTTAAAGATCAAAAGCTATTCAGATAGACAGTGCAAGCGGAGAACAGAGAGCACGCCATGCTGTCAGGAACTACAGTGCCTCGAGAGAAGACAAGCTTCTTATGGTTAGGTTCACATCTGCTTAAAATTAAATGTGTTTCAAAGGGCTGCCAAGTTATTTACATTAAAAAATAATCTCATTGTTATCAAGGACATAATACTGACATCCTGGCAACTAACAATCAAACTGTACAACAGAAAAAATATACATTATATTCATTTTATATTCCTTTACAGACTGTACACATATCTCTCTCAGATATACTCTTTTAGGTATAGAATATAGTAAAGACAAAGGAACTACCTCTGGACTGCAGGAGAGAAAAGGTTTAATGGAGATGTCCGTGCCATGAACCTTTAGATCATGATCACCAAATCCTCTGGTAACACCAATAGTGGCCATCACCCGGGCCTGTGACACCAGAAAAGTGCTCGCAATTCACAATTCTACTTCACTGTTCTGTAATTTACATCATTTACATTTATGCAATTAAATTAGCAGTACCTCTGTAGCTCTAGTAGAAGATGTAGGTATAGGAGTTACATCAAATCTTTACTTATTTTAAAAAAACATTACTTTCTTTCTGGTGTTTGGTACTCTTTCATATGCAGCTTCCTCACTTGTCCATCATAATGCACATAAAAATAACTGACATGATCATGTATCCCAATACAAAACACTTCAAATACTGAATACTCAAATCAAAATGTTAAAAAACATTGTTAAAGTTTATACCATTGCCAAAAAATGTTAAAAGGAAGGTCTATACCATATACACAGTATACACTACATTTCTAACACAATGTTTGGTCAATAGTATCAAAAATGAAATTATTTAATTTCCATTTTCTGCCCATTTATTTAATACACGTAATAATGTGGCTTGGAAAACAATCAGGAAATGTAGACTTTTGCATTGAATGTATTCTTAATGTGATAATGTGTTTCACCTGGCTCTGATAGGGGCTTGTCTATACCTGTTATAGGCAAGATGACTTATGTCTTCTCGACTGACTTTCACTTGTACTTTTTGGGTGATCTCAGGCAGAAAAAAGTGTAGTCCTGAATGATCAGATTTAACAGACCTGATGTTCCTTACTAGTAGGCGCTATCACGTTCATAAGAACATCTGTATTTTGACAATTGTGCTTCTCGTATCTAGCATTATCATCTATGATCTCTGCTGCATTACAATAGCTATAGGTTCAGCTATAGATCCAGGTCAAGTCCCAGTCAGCCACAGCAGCTAAAGAATGTCCCTGTTATTAGATCTGTCTTTTCATCTTACTACAAAGGACAGACCTATAATTTGTCACCAGTAGGCCTCATACCTTCTTCCCCTCTCCAAAAACCAGTGGAAACCTAAGGTCATCCTCCTGCACAGTTTTATATGCCCTGCACAAAGAAAGAGCACTTTAATGAGAGCACAACATAAAGCTGGTACACAGCATAATCACCCCAAAAGTGTAGACGTAACATGACTTTAAGCATGGCAAACCTAAATTATTAATTAAATTCGGAATTACACAACAATATCTGTTATATATGCACTAACTGGAAATATTCTGTCAGACTAACAGCATCAGTTGCTAGTGTCTATTTCAAGTCAATGGAACCAGCATATGCATCTGTCTTTCCATCATCTCATTTCATTAGTTTATTAAGGTGTTCTGCACTGCATTCAGACCCCACAGGGATCTAATCAGGTTGCCCCCCTGGCCACTAGTTTATGCCCCATCAACCTGACATTATGTGTCTATTAACTGGGAATAGTTGAAAATGTCTCAGTTTGAGGATTCAGAGTTTAATCAATTTATTAGATGTATTTAATAGTTTAATCAGAGTTTAATAAAATACAAAACACATAATATATCATCCTGAGGCTTGGGTACACTCTGGCCACCTCATTATGCAATGTATTACACTGTTCGCATGTTCTGTGTAAAATCTTTCAAAAATCCAAGAAAAATTCCCCTGTAATACTTCTAAATTCAATTCAATTTTAATGGCCATTTTCACAAACCATTCACAAAGCATTCATAAATTTGTATAGGAATTTGTCTAAATATGGACAGGAATGCTTTTTGTTCTGAACAAAAAATTTGGAGAACAAGTCAATTAAACGTATTTCCACACCAGTAAGTGTGATTCGTATGTTTTATCAAAATAAACTGACAGATATCTCACAAGGGCTCATTTTCATATTTATAGCAGGAAACAAGCTTTTCAGAGGGATCAGCTTGAAGTGATTGTGCCGACTGGGCGGAGCTAAAGCTAAAGGTGCAGATGTTTCAGATATTGTGCTGTTTGTGAGTGGATAAAATCAGTGAAATAAACATATTACTGCTGAGTTTGGACATTTTTATGACTACACTTTAAGAGTTACCAATGCAGTTGCCAAATATCTGGAAAAGTGATTACTGCAAAAAATAACTTCAACTTGCCTTAAATTCATAACTTTTACAGTCAGCATGTCTGATCGTGTGGTAGATTGTAAATGTTTTTAATCTTGTTAGCAATTTGTACATGTTTATTAAGTAAAGCCAGTTGGCCAGGGACCTGATAAACACATAATATATTCATTATAACAATGAACACACTGAAAGCAGCTACCCCTATACAGTGATGTATATTAAGTGTGAAATTTCCACTTACCAGCCTTTCATGCTGTAGTCTCTGTACAGCATTCTCTTTCCCACCTCCTTCTTGCAAACTGTTCTAGGGAACTCCAAGTGTGTGAACTCGTTTCCCAACAAGTGAGGCTGCATATAAGCCTGAGTGTGGAAAAAATGTAAAAGTATAAAGGTCGTGGGTTCTACTTATCTTTTTTTGTTCTACAATCAGACAAATTTGGACCAATCTCTCAACAACTAATTCTGTGGTCTGTTTTCAAAGTATAGTAGCAAAAAGATGTAAGATTGTAGATTGTATATTAAGATTGTCTCAATATTAAGGCAGACTTGATTGCAAGGAAAAAAATATGTGATAGTTTTGTGTACTAACATACATTTACATTGATCTGAATGAGTTCTACAATGTGACTGTGCTGGAAACTGACTATGGGAGAGGACGCATCATTGTTTCTGCCTTATTGTACAGTTTGTTAAATGAAATTCCTTCAGCACATGACCAACCGTGGCATCAGAATATGACTGCAGACCTAGCTGTGTGCAAAATCAAACACTGGCCAAGGTTTATTAGTTTGAGGTGATATATTTCATTTAATATGCCCCAAATCATATTAAATATTGTTTGATACCCTTCAAGTTTTTCCAATTCGGCATACACTTGAGTGTTCATCTAATGCTGTGATTACAGGGATAATGTTTCTGTGCCATATTAATGTCTTTTCCTATAGCTTTGTAAGGCTTCACAAGGCTTTGTCTTTCACCCTTCACTTTTGCTATAAGCAAGGAAACATTAGTATAACTGAGCCTTACTTACTTTTTAGACCAACTGCAATTTATTTTCATTACCATTGTACCATTCTTTTTTTTTTTTTTCCCTCGTATAATGTATAATGGAGTTTGAATGCTAGGCCAGTGGTGGCCAAAAACATGACACTGATTTTTTTTTTTAAAAAAAAAAGGCCAGTACTGTCAAAATACTAAAGTTGTACTACAGAATACTGCATCATATGGCTGAATGCTAGTCTAAATACAGGTAAAATCAAACAAATTTTAAAATTTGTTTTCCTAAGGCTTTGTCTTTCAAATTTCACGAAAATGGGGTTCAGCACTTACAACGCTATAAACATCCTTAAGCAAATCTCCCTATTGCTAGTGGTATGGTCTAATAACAAAAAGAATCAATAACATTAAATTTCTCAAAATTGCCTTACATCATATACTGTAGCTTATCATATTAATTTTTCTGTATGGAAGTTCTTGATAAGAGTTGATTCTGCTCTTTCATTCTTACCAAACACTGAAGTCTCTGTCTCTCTGACTCTGGAGTGAAGGCACTTGACATTGAGATGATTTCTCCACTACGCAGAATTATGGCCCTGGCAGAGAAACAGAAAATACATCTGTGCCTGGGGGAAAATTTAAAAGGCTAATCTGAAAGGTCACTGAACTTGGCTTGGTATGAGTGGAAAGTGAACATTTGGCCATACATCTGGATATTCCTTTCATACTCTAAGTATGTGTGTGCAGACAGTGGTAGCTCAGATGTTAAGCTGTTGGCCTATTGATCAGAAGGCTGTGAGTTCAAATCCCAGTGCTGCTACTGCTGGGCACTTCAGCAGAAGGGCCATATCCCTCAACTGTTCAGTTGTATAAATGAGATAAATGTAAGTTGCTCTGGATAAGATGTCTGCCAAATGCCATAAATGTGTCTGAGTACTGTGGCAGTGCACCAGCTCAGCTCACACTATTGGAAATGTATTAGTGTTACCTTTGTTTCTCTGTATTTTGTATTTGTCTGTATTCTCTCTGTAAGTGACCTTCTACATCACACAACTGCTTACTGTAGCTCATGGTAAACTAAGATAAATCAAGGTTGTGTGGTGCAAGATGTACCAGGCACAGGAAAAGAATGTGTAGTAGAATAAATGTTTCAGGATCCACCCAATGCTATAGTGTGTGATATCATGACTGTACACGCCAGCAGTTGCTACAATGCATTTTTCTATAATTTGACTCCATGCTTTATCATTGACTTATGAAATAATTAAGGAATACCCGATACAACTCTAACAAAACCTTTGGCATTATATGAAGCAAGGCTATACTGGTCTCAGGTCAGCAAAATGGGCAATGTCATCCTCCTCAGTGTCCCTCAAATTTAGGGAAAGAAGACAACAGATATTATGGCTGTTCAAGAGCAACTATTGATACTTAGCAGTAATTACATGATGCAAAATATATTATAGTTTTACCTGCTGTCTCCTGCATTGGCCACATAAAGCTTCCCCAGCAAGCACATAACTGCTAAAGCTGTACACCCTCCAGAGATATCATACACACCCCTCTCTCGGCCAATATGCTTGTCCTGCAAATGCACAATCCCATAATAGTAAAAATATTAGTTAATACGTTTTAGCAAAACTCCTTACAATGAGCCAGTGTGTACTGGAGTCTAAACATCTGCAAACATATGCCCTCTTGTGGCCATACACGAGTAACCGACAGCTACTGTATGTTTACTACTTTAAAGGAAAGTTAATCAGGGTTAAAATTTTCTATATTCATCTAAATCTTCTTAACCAACATTTAAACAGCTCTAAAATACAATTGATCACTACTTTAGGTATGTCCTTGTCTTTAAAACATACCATCTCTTTGAAAGCGTTCTCAATTGCACCAATCACCAGGCTCTCCTGCTTGACTTTCTTCTCCATGAAGAAGCGTGGAGCTAGCGTGTTGGGTGAACCTGGTGCTCCCGCAGCACCCCTCAGTGATGCGGCTCTGGACAGCGCTCGCTGTGATGAGCCTCCACTCTGGCGAACGTGCAAGCTGGTCTCCTCACCGAGACATGTAGGGGGCTGCAGTGAAGGCTTCTGCAGGATTTCCAGCACACTCTGCAGCTGCTCCTCAATGTGCAGGTGCAGGAACTTGGACGCAAAGACGGCAGCACCTGAACCAGCATGGCCATCAAAGAGTGCCCAGTAGTGGAAATACAGATCTTCCTCTTCATGCTTAATGCAAGTACATAACACACACATACTGCTACATACAGTGATACATATATAATGTATTTCCTTATATACAGTCAGGTCCAGAGGTATTTGTGATTTTGCCTTTATACACCACCACAATGGATTTGAAATAAAACAATCAAGATGTCATCGAAGTGTAGACTTACAGCTTTATTTTAAGAGGTAGGTGTTTTTATACCGTAAATGGTAAATCCTTAATGTCGGTAAAAAAGCAAAGTACCTCCATTTTCAGGAGCTCAAATGTATTTGGACAAAATGACATAACAGTAAATATAACCATAATTTTAATACTTCCGGACCTGACTGTGTCTATATTCACCACACATCAAAGTTATGAGGTCATTTTGGATATTCTGTATTATATTGTGAAAATGCATGAAAATTACATGTGTAATTGCAGTTGACTGAATTAGGGTAATCCAGGACTTTGGGTAATATGGGATAACTAAGCAGACATTCACTGTTTCCTAACTGTTCTACCCACAATCCCTATGTTAAAGAAAGATTTATTTTGTTACTTAGATTAATTTATCATATTATTTATAGGCAACAAAATACGAAGTAAAATAGTAAAAATATGGTTCTAGCTTTTTTTTTTTAATAGTGTGCATGTTGTTCCACTCACTTTAGTGAATACTTTTAAAAGTGGGACAACCCATATATGTTCTTTAAATGGGGAAATTTAGATAAATCTTGAAGTAGGTACTGAGTCCTCCTCTTGTAGCTTAATACAATATTTCACATGTTTGGTCAGCCAAATTAGTGGCTATATTTAAATATACTGCAGACCGCAACTGAAAAATTCAAAGAGAGTGTAACAGAGAGTGGGGAAACAAGAAAAAGTTAAAGGAGGGAACTTGGAAGAGGGAACTTGGAGGTTGATGGAGTGATCAGTGATATAGGGTTATAGCATTCAAGGAATTTATGTCTCTGAATAAATTTACTTAGTAGGAAGGGTTAACCTGCAATAATTATATTTAGCTTGGTATTAAAAACATCTAAGACTCTATTCTTATTCCAGCACAAAACATCTCTACTGACCTTTCTAAACCTAATAAATGTGTCCCAGATTATCAAATGCCAGATTTTGGCACAAATAAAACTATAAGGTGTGACATGTCACCTCAGAGCATGCTATCTACATGGCTAGTTCATATGTGGTTGGAAACATCCTAGAGATTTGGAGTTTTCAAATGGACTTTTCAGAACATTCAGGACATTATTGCTGCATGTTGGAAGAGACAACGTGTAAGAGCAATGGAGTGGGATAAGGCACTCACCGAGCTCTCCTGAATGAGAGAGTCCTCTTTAGAGTCCAGAGAGTCTCTGGTCGGTAGTGAAGATCGCCTCCTGGTGTTGGGAGTGTAGCTTGGACTGGCGGGATCAGCAGGTCTTTTCCTCAGCTCCACCACCTCACAGCAGGCCTGGTCTTCATTCAGAGCACTCTTACCAGCATTAATCACCCTAAACAGATACAACAATAACTAACAGTAATACAGCAGACTAACACCAGCAGTGCTTTTACAATCAGAGTGGTCTAATTTGCAAATGTAGTTTTAATAACATGACTGATACCTGCAACTTAATTATTTAAATAATTCACTGTTTCTGTCACCTTATCATAAGGACGAAATTTTACAAATTATGTTTCATTAAAACCAGTTACTGTGATAAAATCCAACCTTCAAGATTGTTATTAAAATAAGAATGAGAAAAATGAATGTAACCTGGTCATTTTAAGTCAGAGGTGTCCATAGTCCGGCCCCAGGGCCAAATGCAGCTCACAGACAGATATTAACTGTCCCGCGGCTTCTCTTTTGGAATGTAAGATAGGTGGCCCGCTGACCAATGCATTTCAATTTTTATTTATGATTATGGTAGTTTGTCCAATTACTTTTGGTCCCTGAAATAGGGGGTGCCACAAACTGCTGTAATTACTACACCATTCATCCGGTTTGGAAAGTCTACTCTTTTCATTATTTTTTTATTTATTATTTATTTATTTATTTATTTTTTTATTATTATATATTCTTTATTTTCAATTCCAATACACTATGATAGACATATTTGTGACACCCTGTGCAGTTAATGAAGTTTATATGCCCCTGTTTTAAGATTAGTGGAAGTGCTTAAAAACAGTTTAACTTTTATTGGGATTAACCATTATATTATATTACAGCATAATAAAAACTAATGTGATTTGTTTAAAAAGGAAAACAGATCTTGTAAATGTGTTGCTATGATTCTTCACGTTCTCAGAATGACTCCTTTTCTTCTATATCTTACTTACTCAGGAAGTGAAATAGAGCCAATATTCCCCCTAACTGTAAGGAGAAAAGGCTACTGACTCTGCTGATGATTTCATTATTGCTGGAAGGGCAGATCAGGTTACATAACTGACTGAACATCTAAAGCTTTCTGGTCTCCAGACGGGAGCTCCGGGACTGACATTAACATACTTCATAACACATACACTGTAAAAAATCAGGGTGAAGGAGGATATTTGTTAATAAAAGTCAGAATGTCTTCTTTGATGTTGAACAGAGTAGACTGACCTGACTGCACATGACTGAGGAAGCTGTTGGCATATAAATGGGTGGAAAATTAAAGGAAAAAACAACATAAAGTTTACAAAATGTCCGATAGGTTTTGAACTTTGTTGAGAACTCAGTGACAATTCAGTGAGCACTCATGGCCTTTTTCGGTGAGGGCATTGTCATCCTGGACGAGAGCACTCCCATCAAGATAGTTTGAAATGTTTCATCATAGGATAAAGGTGATCACACATAATAACTTTGGATAGCTTTGCAGTGATTCTGCAAAATTTTATCTGCAAAATATTTATTGATCTCTTACTTACGCCTTAATATGTATGCCTTTGCAGCTTTTAACGATTCACTAACATCAAGTCAGTCAATATATTGATCATTCCATCCACTAATGGCTCTATTAAAGCAACCTGGTATTTGCAGGATAGAGCTATTCTCTGCCTAGATGAGGTTTTTAGTGTGGCCAGGAGACCAGCTGCTTACAACTTGAAAATGCCTGCACTGGTCTATTGCCTCTTATAGTGACGCAGACTAACACCATGTAGCCATGTGCAGCGCGGATTTACAACTTTGATACACCGCATGCATCAAAAGATAGAAAGTATTGGTAAAAATTGAGAATGTAAAACAAATTGAAAGTAAAGGATAATAATAATAGATAATAATAAAAAGTAGACAAAGCCATAGGGGATAGCTGTGTGCGTGTGTGTGTGTGTGTGTGTGTGTGTGTGTGTGTGTAACCTGGATGGTGTGACGCAGAGCAGTAATGCGCACCTGGCCAGATTTTCTGTAATTTTCTGTGATTTTCTGGTTATATAATCAAAACAAGCTACAGCACTTTGTTATAATACTATTATTATTGTTGTTGTTGTTAATAATAATAATAATAATAATAATAATAATAAATAATGCTTCATTATTAGTAGTACTAGTTCTAGTAGTATTAGTATTGTTGTTCTTGTTAATAATAATAATGAATTATTATTATTATTGAACATTTTCCTATAAACCTACCAGGGTTGTGGAAGCCTAGCAAGAATGAGCGAGTCAGCATTTTGTACTATAGGCTAATAATTGTGCTCTATATTTCTCTTGTTTATCTTGTTTAGTATATTGACACTGCGAATAACCGTGCTGCTGTAGCCCCCTCCTGCACACTGCACATTTTAACCTCATGAAGAATGAGATAACTAGCTGACGAGACGCAGGTGCATTGCAGAGAAAACATTACAACCTGGAGTGCTGAAGGGAAGTGAACGCCTCTGCTTACTCTGCATAGCCAGTGGACCAGGGCAGCCGGTTGCTTTCCTTGCCGCTCAGGATCGGTCTGGTGATGTGGTCAGTCAAACACTCCAGCTCATCCGCACACAGGCCGAGGAAATCGGGTCGACAGTACGGGAATCTCGGCGGTATATTCGTACCGCTGTTGTTCTCACTCGCCTCGTTTGCACCACCACCAGAAGCCATGATGCCGCCGATCATGTTGGAAACGGCTGATCTCATCCGTGTTAGCATGATGAGAAATCAGATATACCGGAATGTATTAAACAGAGCTGCTGTTTAACGTTCAACACTAGCTGCCTGTCAACTTCATTCAGCTCCTGCAGCAGAGATTCAACGCGGAACTGAACTCCTACTGAATGACGTCATGTGCCCAACCTGCCCGCAGTCCTCAAAGTGCTCTGAGCTTCCTGACTTCAGCAGCTGTGCCACTTCTTTTCATCATTTCTTCCTTTTCTTTCTGGATATGTTATTGGGAACATATGGGTTATGTAGTTAGGATGTGCAAAACAAAAACACACATATACAATGCCTCCGGAAAGTATTCACCCCATTCCCTAATGATTATTTCTCTCTCTCTCTTTTTTTTGCACTCCTCTCTAATTAAATTTTCCTCAGAAATATTTGGAAAAAATCTACAAACTGTTTAATTGATAAGTATTCACCTCTTTAGTGTGAGTTGTCATTTTGCAGCAATCACAGTTTTGACTTGTCGTGGATGTGTCTCTACAAGCGCTACACATTTTGATTTTGGTATTTTCTTCCATTCCCCAATGCAAATTTTCTCCAGCTCTGCCAAATTAGATGAAGAATTTTGGTGAACAGCAATTTTCAGGTCATGCCACAGATTTTCAATTGGCCATTCCAAAGCACAACCTTCCTTTTTCCATTCCTTTGTAGTTTTTGCCCTGTGCTTTGACTCATTGTCCTGTTGGAACATATTTTTTTGTCCTAATTGCAGATGTCTGGCTGACTGGAAAAGGTTCTCCTCAACGATTTGCTTAAATTTGACCCCATCCATATTGCCTGTGATGGCAACCAGCTTTCCAGTTCCTCCTGCTGAAAAGCAGCCCTAGAGCATGGTGCTACCACCAGCATACTTGTTCACAGAATGGTG
>CM074953.1:18143407-18156990 GCA_037577455.1 Pangasius macronema | reverse complement strand
ATATTTATTGTGCAAGCATACAGTACAATTGAACATAGAATTAATTAATAAAATTAATACAGGTGTACCCTGTTTAACATACATTCACCTGACACTTTATTAGGAACACTATACTAATAGATAGGACCTCCCTTTGCTCTCAGAACAGCCCCAATTCTTCATGGCATGGATTCCACAAGATGTTGGAATTTCCTTTAAAGTTCTGCTGACATGATTGCATCTCGCAATTCCTACAGATTTTTCAGGTGCACTTTCATGCTGCAAATCACCTGTTCAACGACATCACAAAGGTGTTCTGTTGGATTCAGATCCAGTGACTGGGAAGGCCACTGAAGAACACTGAGCTCATTGTCATGTTCATGAAACCAGATTGAGATGATCTTTTCTTTGTGACATAGTGCATTATCATGCTGGAAGCAGAGGAAGTTAGAAGATGGGAAAATTGTGCATTTATGTGGAAGTAGTGGAAGTTAGAAGATGGGAAAATTGTGGCCATGCAACAATACTCAAATAGGCTGTGGCATTCAAGTGTTGATTAATTGGTATTAATGGCCCCAAGGTATGCCAAGAATTCACCACACCATTACACCACCTCCATCAGCCTGGACTGTTCACACAATGCAGCCCATCTGGAACCAACAATCATGCCACGGTCAAAATGACTGAGATCAGTTTTTTTTCTGATATTCTGATGGTTGATGTGAAGCTGCTGGCCCGTATCTGCATAATTTTATGCATTACACTGCTGCCACAAGATTGGCTGATTAGATAATTGCATGAATGAGTAGGTGTACAAGTGTTCCTAATAAACTGCTTTGTGACTGCATGTAGTGTGAGCTCTCGAAAATTAAGTGCTAGTCCTAATATAGATTGCTAAAAGAAATGGGGGTAAAGCTAAATACTTTATTTACATTTATTTCTTTAGATAGTAAGAAGAAAAATATTCCAATATAATATGCTTAATTGATGTTGCAATACAGTAAAAAAAGAAATAATCACTGGGGGTAAATACTTTCTGAAGGCACTGTGTATAAACATTCTGATGTTTTCCATAAGCCAAACAGCTCCCATCTAAGCCTGAGCATGGATCATATAGGATTTATGCCAATAGGACAGGGCCACAAATTGCTTATAGTCTTTGTGTAATCTAGTTGTATAATCCCATATGGTCTAGTGGCCTGGGTTTGATTCCGGTTTGGGAATGACAGTGTTGGGGCAGTGTTGGCTTGACAGTTAAGGCTCTGGGTTACTGATCAGAAAGTCAGGAGTTTCAGCCCCAACCTCAGCAGTGCCAAGCTGCCACTGTTGAGCCCTTGAGCAAGGCCTTTAACCCTCTCTGCTCCAGGAGCCCTGTAACATGGCTGACCCTGTGCTTGGACCCCAGCTTCACAGCAAGCTGGAATATTTGAAGAAAAGAGTTTCACTGTGCTGTGATGTGTATATGTGACAAATAAAGGCTTCTACCCCAGGAACACTGGGCATAAGATAAAATGCACCCTGGATGGGTGTCATGCCAGTCCTTGACAGGGCACCATGTACACACATTCACACTTAAGGACAATTTAGTGTAATAAATCCACCTACTGACATGTTATTGTTAACTTAGAAGGAAACCAGAGATCTAAACTTGTTTAGTTTTTTTTTGTCTAATTTAGTTAATTTAATGTTTTTAACAGAACATATTTCTGTATGTGGTTGTAGTAATGGTAAATGTTTGCTTAGTACACCAGTTATCAAACCTTACTCATTCATTTCCATCTGTTATGATTTGTAACAACAGTTGTTATATATTGAAAATAAAGGTGGTTAGTACTTGCATCTGCTGTAGCAAGAAAGATCTAGAATAAGGTGTAACAAAGGCCTAATGTATTGGCACCCAGCATAAAAGCACAATTTCATGCAGTTATTGTACCATTTGCACAGCATCTGTAAGTAGCTATTAATGTCATTCTTGTCAACCTGCGCAGCCCAAATTGCCTCTCAGTCCTTCACTTACTTGTAGAAGCATGGACACATTCATAACCTACCATTCTACTTCCTTATGTTCTGGAAACGAGGGCAGTTTCCTTCAAGAACTAGCATAAACCATAATTTTATTATATTATAACTTATAATATTATAACTTTCTTAATCTCCTGTACTTCAAGGCACAATGGTGAGTTATTTGTGCTTCCAAGCCCTGATGGGCCCAGAGCACATGTATAATTCAGATTATGGTGCATTTAGCCACCTCCCCAGACTCTGCAAGAAAAGGAAAGCAAGTTCCTCTGTGGCAAGATCGAAGGAAGAACAGTAGTTGATAAAGGTTTTCAAGGGTCAAAGCCGACTGAGAGGACCTGACTGCATTCATGACCCAAATGCAAAAGCTATTAGCAGCAATTTAGTTAAGTGCAGAGATTCAAAAGAACTTTGCATGTAGATCCTAATGTACTTTCCATGACTGAATCTCATATGTCTGTAGTTCAATGAGTAAGTGAAGAACTGTCATCTGTGCCACTCAGGTTGACTAAAATGTCCAGTGGATGGGCATGATGTAGTGAGGGCCTTTTATAAGCTACACGTGTGAGTTCAAACTCACAAGGTGATGATTTTGCTATTTGTACTCACACCCATCTAGGAAATGAGCACACAGTAAAACTCCATTAGTTCCAAAAGAGAACTGTCCTTTTGGTCTACCACTTTTGTAGAACTACAGTTACATGTGTGGAAGCCTAGGAGAACTCTTTACTCGATTTGTTTCATTTAGCTCTGAATACTACAGGTTTTCCTGAACAACATGTTTTGCTTTTGCACATATCACAAACATATATAAAGTTATAGCATTTTAAATTGATATTGATTATCCCCAAAAGTGTAAAAGGGGGAAAAATGCATTTAAATTTTTTATTCCAGTTCCACTGAAAGATTCCCTGCCTACCTCTACATTTACAATCTAATCTATTTATGTAAAAACAACATTACTCCCACATATAAGGTTTAACAGTTTACCATAGGAAATGAGTTATTACTTTGATTTTCATAGGTTTATAATGGGAAATGAATTGTCACTTTCATTATCAGCATCACCCATATCCACGTAAGCCTCACTGACATCTCTTTGCTCAACTGATCTCCGTCTGTTTTTAAAGATCAGTGGTGAAATAGGTGCTGACTAAAAATATAGAGTATGTAATCTTCCTTTGTAAGTAGCCAGGTCAGGTCTTTCATAGAACTAATGGAAAAATAAAAACAGGTTAAAAGTTATTTCTGCATGACTTACTGAGAAAAAAAAAAAAACATTGTCCAAGAGCATTTTTTCCACACAACAAATGTCATATAGGTTTACCTGATCTTTGAATTCTGAAGGTCTTTGATGATGAGCTGTAAGTTCATCTTTGCATCATATATATGATGATTGTATGGAAAAAAGGCTGCATATGCATAGTTAACATGTTATACAGCACCCATGCAGTGTAATAACACTCTTCCAGACACTCCATATCTCTATCCACTTTCAAGCTCCTTGTCTGTTTTCATTATTAGCAGCCCCAGAACTAATGGCAGATCATTTGTTTTGGAAAACAAAGTCTCTTGTCCTGAGGGGTAGATTTTTGAACTCAGATTCCAGATGCATCTTCTGATTCTCAGTGGTAAGCTCCCAGCTGTGCTTTGGATTTGCTGTATACCTTTTTTTTGTTATTTTTATTGCGGTTTGGCACAGTTCTGTTGCCTTGTTTCAAAATATTTGTGCTTTTGTTGTTATATATCACAAGCATTTTAGACAGATTGTATTTAATGCTGGTTTATTGTGAGTGCGTGTGGATTTACCTAACCTATTAGAAGGGTTGGATGATGTAAAGAAAAAAATATAGAGTATTAATGGAAATAACAATATATTATATGTGTATGGATATCTTGTAGTTATTACACAAATCTATAGAATGCTTGTGGTACTGCACTGAGCCACAAGAGGAAAGTTACAATCTGTATTACAGGTTCTGTTATTGAATCTGTTTATGGTGTGATATTATAAAATGAGTATGCTCTTAGAATAAAGAGTTCTTCAAGAGTTCTTCAGGAGTTCTTCAGTAACTGTGTAGTTAAGTTTTCAAGTTTCTCTGTATAGAACCTATAAGGGCCCCCCTAGAGGGACAATCAAAAGCAGGAGTGGCTTGTTATCACAGATTTTGCTATGGCAGGATGACAATAAATCGAGAGGCTATCATACTCGACTTACCCTATAGGCTAGTATCTAGTGATTTTTTTTTAGTAACCCTGTAACAGGCAGTTTAGAGTTGACAAGATTTGATGGAACTTGAACAAACTAACTATTTACACCAATTTTCAGTGAGAGAACAGGAAGATGTAGCTTGATCTTTATTTGATGAAGGCCAGTTCCCTCGGCACAGGCGACTGGCTTTAACGGGAAAAAAAAATCTCTGACACAACACTGCCACCTCACTGTTTAATTGGCATTTGTGAAGAAATTTAGCTTGTTGATCTTTCAGATGTGGGAACATTCAATCATGGTGTTACTGAAATCAGATGTTCATTTTATAAGCAGTTGGTGCAATTACGATGATTTCTAGTTGCTGAATTACACCCTAGCCAGTTATGTACTTAGTTAGATAACAGTGTAGACTAAAACTGCTAATCACATCCTTTCTAATCAGGGAAAGGACTGAAGACTACAAGTAGAGTAGTGTTCATTTTCAAATTTCAACTATGTTCTTTACAGTAGGCATGGTTCCTACTGGCATGGTTCACAGCATATGAGGTGTGATATCACTATAATATCACTGTCTGCTGCACCTCCTCCACTTAACAAGATGTTCATAGATCAAGCATGGGGTAGAATGATTCCTGCCCCAGTAGGCCTCTGTTAGTGGTTGCTAACTCAATGTGTAGCTGAATATGTAGCACTTTATCCATGCCTCTAACAAATTGCTGACACTTCTCCTCATGTCCAAAAGGGGGCAGTGTGTGCCTGGAGTTTGGTAAGAAAGACCAGGACATGTTCAATCAGCAGACATCCTTCACACCTAGCAAGTAAACGTATTACCACGTGTGTTCACAGTGGAAAGATCAAATAGGCAGCTTACATAGCCTGTTTACACAGGAAAAAAATGTGTATGATTTCTTAGCCATGGAATGTCACATTGCATGTGGGATGACTTCTCAAGGTTGATGCATTATGGCCAGTAATATCTCTTCACTTTCATTAGACAGGACATAAATATTATATAAATATTGTCATAACATGTCTCTGTGTTTCGGCTGATGTTACTCTCAGAGGTTTTGGCTTACTGGGAGTCATACTGTTCAATTTATCTCAGATTAACAGAGTTTTTATTTACCCCAGGCTAAATATGTACTTGCTGAATCACACAAACCTCATAAGACAGCTTTGATTTTTAGAGCCTGCCACTTTAGTTGAAATGGTAATGTGCCAGTTAACTGATGGAGTGCAACACTGAAGGAGTTTTAAAGACTGGAGTTAGAATTTTCTTATTTTTATTATTTGGCTGGAAATGTCAGATTGTGTTTTATTTATGTTTTCAGTTGTGTCTAGTCAGGTAGTCATTACACAAATGCACATTACTTCAAAAGACCATATAAGACCACAACAGCCCACTCCAATGTCTTTGTTCTATGCTCCTGTTTTGGTTTTAATACTGAGTGGATATCTTTTCAGCCTGCAATCCACATGATTCTTCATGGTTTTTTTTAAAGAGAAAACTTAAAGAATGTTGCTATTTGGTGGTTGTGCAGCCACTCTTTGATTAACTATGATGCAAGTATATAAGCACATATACACACGCGTTTGTTTTATTATAATTGTGAGTACCATCCTTTGCCATAATTATATACCTGACCCTAAACCACATTTGGAGACATTTGATCCCCACCAAGATATAAATTATGCCCACATACACACACTCTGAATTTAAGAAGGACTATTTCAGACACATTGATACCAGTTATGTTACAAAAATGTAACTTCCATAATGCTAGAATTTTCATACGTACTGCCTAAACTGAATCAACAAATATGTCTAAAACTTTTCTGTTCAAGTCTGGTTTATGTAGGTATGTGTAAGCATAGATTTCTGGAGCCCAGTTTACAAAGATGTATGTGCATGCATGATTAGTTCATATAAACATTCTTCTTACCCGTGGCCTGCTTCTTATTTTCTTATTAACCATGTGCACATGAGTCAGTGCATTGACTCTATACTTCTTTATGTAAATTTATGTAGTCTCTTGTAGTTCTCTGTAGTTCTTTTGTCTTATGTAGCACCTTGGTCCTGGAGAAACGTTGTTTCATTTCACTATGTACTAACTGGCTGTATATAGTTGAAATGGCAATAAACTCGACTCGACTTGACTTGATTTGCCTTGACTAAAGACGCACTGAAATATATCTGATAGCTGATAGCCACTCATCAACTAAAGATAACAAATGACAGCTAATAGGTCTTTTTTTGTGTGTGTATAAGAACACTCTTAAATCACCGTTGGGTTTCTCATTTTCTACAGAATGATGGACAGGCTAGTGAATAGATAGTGGCTGAGGGCTGCTGTACCCGTTTTATTTTATAGGCTTTACTGCTGATGCTGCCTACCGCTGATACTTTGCCTGGTGCTATTCAGTGCATTTTGTTTGTTTGTTTAAAATCACACCTTTAAAATGATTTTACTATAGCATAAGACTGTATTACAAAATGACTGCTAAGAACATGATTCCAGTACAGCATGATTTATGACCTGCTTTTTTGTGGGTCTTTCTGCCTTCAGTCTTGTCTTCAGTAAGTGAAAAGCAGCTCTATTGGGTTGAGATCAGGNGCTGCTTGTTTGTGGGTCTTTCTGCCTTCAGTCTTGTCTTCAGTAAGTGAAAAGCAGCTCTATTGGGTTGAGATCAGCCGACTGACTTGGCCATTGAAGAATATTCCATTTCTTTGCCTTCAAAAAGTCTTGAGTTGCTTTCGCAGTATGTTGTGGGTCATTATCCACCTGCACTGTGAAGCGGCGTCCTATCACTTTTGTAGCTTTTAGCTGATTGTGAGCAGAGAGTATAGCCCTATACACCCCAGAATTCAACAACACGTGTTTTATTAGGTTTTTCAGTATTTTTCAGCAGTTTCAAATAATTAAATATGAAAGTAGGGTTCATATTAATTAGGAGTTGACAGCACTGGTACAAAATCCACATGTACATACAGTACCTCATATGGGTTAACATTCTGTTGTAAGTTTAAGCTGGTTATTTAAAAGAGCCATGTTTAGAGTAGAATGGCACTGGCTGATGAAGGAATGAGAACTCTGCACTGCTTTTCTAGCAAAGTTAACAGATACACATTTTGCACATGCCTTAAAGTCAATCTGTTTCCACTGTGCAAGGCAAAATATGAATCAATGTACCCATTGTGTGCTAGATTTTATATTCTCCAAAACCTCTGAACCTTTTCCTTGATCACCCTGAAGACCTTTCTCCATCCTGTTGTTTTCCATCCTTTAGGTGAGGAGTGCATAAGTGTCTTGTCAGCAGCACTCTCTTTCCAAAACATTTCCTTCTGAAAATATGGTGGTTGATCCCAGATCAGAAAGAAAACAGACGTATCATGCAAGAATGGCATTCACAGGGTTGATGCACAGCTCTCAGACCAGCTTGCTCATGTCCAAAAATCTAACCAAACTCATGAGACAGTTTACACAGTTGTGCACTATTCTGACCCTAATATATTTACAAAAGCATATTGTGTCATTAAGGCAGAACCATGAAAATGAAAATAGAAAAAAGTGAAAAGGCGGGAAACCAATAGCCAAATTGTTTATTGTCCTCGATATGTGAAAGGCTGAAATTTCAGCCTCAGTGAGTAGGGAAACCCGAACCCTTGGTCCAGCTGTCCGCACATTGCTGTCCCAGAGAGCCAAAGCATTCTGCTCTCTCATTCATTCTATCCATCCATCCATCCATCTCCATTCTCACTCATCAAGGCAGGTGATCGATTGAAAGACACACCCAAACAAAACATGGCCCTGACTGTTGACCAGTTTGCCTTCAAATCTTCAGATTTCCCCCAACTCATGGGGACCTAACTCATCTTGAACAGACAGTTGTGACAAGCTGCATCCATAAAACAGCTCTGTCAGCATGGATAATGCCCAGGTAGATTCCTCTAGGACACAACACTGAATACACTGAACATAGACCTTACATTAAAACTTAATAGCAACCATGCATTGTGGCAAATAAGTCAGTTTGTGAAGTCCTTTAGATAGAAATCATTAGACTTGTAACTGTAAGAATGACACAGCTGCTCACAGTGCCACATAATAGATGTATTAACAAGAGGCTTTCATGTGATGTACAGAATTAGATAACAAGAGCCTGCAAAAACTGTCCATAAATTTATAGTAGCAGGGCATGTGGTTTTCAGTTAGATGAGAGATTAGTACACACTAACTCATGGCTGATGTCACTAGTCACACACATGTTATTACAGCCTCAAAACACTCAATGTTAACAAATAGTATGCTTTACTCAACGGTGAGGAGCAAGCAGCAAAATAGTGTGAGACAGAAGAAAAATAAGGAGATGGAAGAGGAGTAAATATGGAGAAAGAAAGAAAGAAAGAAAGAAAGAAAGAAAGAAAGAAAGAAAGAAAGAAAGAAAGAAAGATAAACAAAGTGGGAGAGGACATGAGAGAATGTATAAATGCGTGTGTGTGTGTGTGTGTGTGTGTGTGTGTGTGTGTGTGTGTGTGTGTCCACCGTGAGCTCGGAACAGCTAGAACTGAGGGTTATCTACATCCTGTAAATATATTGTTTGTGGTACAGCATCAAAACCAACAAATGATTAAAAAGGTTAAAATATCTCATCTGAAACAGTTTTGGTCAGAATACATAAGTTAATTTAATTTAACCTAATTTAATAGAGTTAAGAGATTAACCGAGATGTTGGAAAGTATGGAAACTTCACATTGAACTCCAGGCTGTGAGTGGCACACAGTGGCTGTGTTATCAGGCAGTTAACTGGATGCCCATATTACCCTCCCCTCTGTCACATGCTGTGAATTAAGGACCTTGAGAAGGACAATGAGGAATTGTCTCTGAAGGTTTATAATTGTCCTCAAAACCACCCCCGCCAGCAAATCTCAACTGAGAGGCGAGAGAGAAAGTAAGAGAATAAAGACTGTAAGAGGCGTGTTGACAGAAAAGCCTTATCTAATCTGTGTGTGTACATGACAGGACACTATATTTTGTTCATATTATCTTATTTGTAAAGTGTGATTAATGTAATCAGTATGAATCACCACACTTCGATGATGACATTCTGGCAGTGCTGTAAGAAGACGTGGCTGTAATGTTGGAGAGCATGGTAGGGCTGGAGGAAAGGAGAGGATGGGGACTTAATGCAGATGTTTTAGCTTTAGGTTTTGGCTGGAATGGCTAATTATGAGCAATTCTTAATGATGCTGGCAGCCACACCATAAACCTGGTTCAGTGGAAGAGCTGCTCATTAGCGTGACCTATGAAAAAACTGTGACTGCCTCACTCTGCGACCCCCCATCATCATGCCATGTACTGAGCATACAGATCTTTGTCACTGTACATGTGTATGAATTGCTAGGAGTTCGATATAACACTGGAGTGCTTCAGAGAGTGAGAGTGTGTGTGTGTGTGTGTGTGTGTGTGAGAGAGAGAGAAAATGGTATGATGATGCACATTTTCCATTCGCAGGTCTACTCACTGGGAAGTTGGAAGCTAGCAGGCCTGATTATAGCTAGGGAGAGAGACGGAAGGGAAAGTGGCTTAAGGGGAGGAGGATCGTGGTGAGCTCTTCACATTGTATCAAGGGCCCAATATGGGGCATCTTTTAATCGGACTTTCCCACACTTTGATAAATGTTTACCTCATTGAGTGTAATAAACCTCCGTATCATGGCTATAGGACGGAGTATGAAGTTAAACACTGAGATGGAAGCATTTGTAAGGGTGCTTGGCATACTGTATGGAGAGAAGATACTAGCAACTTCCTGTCCACAAGACAACAGGACACACAGAGACAGGATATCACAGATAAACGTCACAATGACAATGTATCTCTCATGATTAGGCAGTGCATCACACTGTTTTCTTAATGTGTTACTGATTACTGATGGACTGATATAATCTTTTAATAAAACTACAGTCATATTCTCTCCAATCAGACTTGTAGTAGCTCAATTTCAGATACAGACAAAGTCTTAAAGGAGACATGACTATCGTTTGAAGTCTTACAGCAAGTTCCCCACTGAACAGAGCTCATTAATTCCATTCTACCTAACCACTAGAGGTGGTGAGATTCACCTAGATACCTTCTTGTACACATGTGCATACATGTTAATCCCTCTGATAAAAGTCAAGAAGTGATGTATGATACAGCATTTACAATAAATACAGCTACCATACAGCCATCTTCCCCTTTCTTCTTTTCACTTCATACACACTGGACTTATAGTTATCATGCTTACCATGCTTCTTCTCTTCTGCTGTGGTGAGTGAATTTTTATATTCCCTTGGTGTTATCTCATCTGGGCATTCACATAGCCACCATAGAACATTTGGCCACAGGGGCACAATGTGAGATCAGAAAGTATTAACCAGTTAGAATTGAGGATAACCCATCTGCTCCTAAAATTCTTTTCATTTCTGAGTCATTGTCACATGCTAATCAACTCAGACAGTGTTGTGACAGTCAGATACATTAATGATCAAGGAAGCATAAAGTCAGGTGGCGTTCTTTGCCTTGCATAGAAGCTCCTGAGATGATTTACTGAGTCATGCACTTACTGGACCTGTACAAAGGTTCAGCAGATAAACTGTCAAGACAGTGCATACACCTGGGACAGTGCACCCAGAGGTGGCGGCCCAGAATTGGAACAAGTTTGGTAAGGTGAACCTTTGTGCCAATGCCAAATCAGCTCATTGCTGATTCTGGTTCTCCCTATCATCCCTACCTATGTCTGCATCTAGTCTATGCAGGCTGGACATCCTGCCCCTATTATGACATGCCAATGTACGAGGAGTGTCTTTCTTTCTTTCTTATAGGCATGCTGCTTCTGCAAGTGTGCACTTTCTTCAGGTTCTACAAGGTTCACATCACTCCACCCATCACTCTGAACACTTTCCCCATGATTTGTGGGAGGTGGGTCAGTTCCTTATGAAATTGTGGTATACCATTATCCATGTGATTTGCACCATTCCCTGCAGTTGTGAAGGGTGCAGTAGAACACTAGTATGTAGCTGTGGTTTCATGGGCCCCCAGATTCTTTGTCATTCAGAATCAGAGCTGAGTTGGCAAGAAATTACTGAGAAGGGGAAAGGGAAAGATGGCTGTTTGACAGCATTATTTATTGCAAATACTGTGTCATATGTCTTTTTGTGTGCACGTGACCTAGAAGGTATCCAGATGATTTTCACCATGACTGGCAGTTATCTGGGGTTTATAGTTACACGCATGACTAGATTTCAGTTTGAAGAAGTACATTCTGTGAACATGCACAGATCTCAGGGGTGATTATTTTTGTAGTTCACAAAGTCAGATGCAGCAATAGGCAGTATTTGGTAAGTTTATCAAATATACACACAGTTTAGGAAAGGATAACAAACATATATACAAACAACTTAAAAGCAGCAAACAAAGTAGCTGTGGTAGCGTTAAAGTAGCGTTGCTGCCTCACAGATCTAAGGTCCTCTGGGTTCTTCAGTTTCCTCCCATACTAAATTGCCAAAGGTGTGAAGGAATGTGTGAATGTATGTTTCAGTGATGTCCTTAGGTGGACTGGCATCCAGATCTACTGTGACCATGACCAGCATAAAGCACTTACTGAAGATGAACGAACGAATGAATGAATGAATGAATGAAAGTCATATGTCTGAAGGGTGAAACAATAGGAAAACCTTTTCTAAAAGTAAATGGCTTAGTCAGATGGTCCTGAGATGCACATGCATCTGAGAGTCAGTCCATGATACATATGCTGGCCACATGTCCAAAAGCAGAAAAATGAAAGGGCGAGAAAAAGGTGTGATCTATCTACAAAATCATTTTCATCACACTCCAACACAGAACATGTGTGTTCCTCCTTGGTGAGGTTTACTTAACACTTCATTTTACTCTGGCTGTCTGTGAAAAGTTTCCAAAATCAGTCAATAATGATCAACAGTGCTTGACTCAACATCCTACTAACAGACTAAAGGTGTTGTGAAGAGCTAAGCACCAGACTAAAAACATCTCATGCTTGTCCATCACACAAAGGTTAGTTGTCCCATATCCCTTGTGGAGGCTAAGGTAGCACATACAATGGCAGAGATGGTAACCAGACAATGGCTGACATTTTTACCAGGAGAAGTGGATACTGTATCACCTTTTCTGAAAAGAAAGACCCAGGAGAAGAAAAGGCCCACAAAGAGAGTAGTAATGAGAAAAGGAGCAGAATAATGTAGGAGCAGTTATTAATAACATTATCTGATTTCACTAAAATGAGAGTGCTGAATTGAATACAGAATAATGCCAACCTCACTCTACCATCCCTTCTGGCCCAGGACAGATGGGCTGAGAGAAAACACTGTTTTTACATGACAGAACTGTGGGTTTAGATTACATGGTACACACATACTAACAGGTGTGCTAGATAATATTGTACAGGGATTCAATTATGTACTGTGTACAGACAAATGAGCTTGCACACACACACACAATCACACAGAGAAACTCTAATCACTTATTTTTTCTGTAACACTGATTTGTTCCAGGAATGCTCGAGTCCATACAGAACACTGCGCTGACAGCAGTGTGTATAGAAATTTCATATTCTGGTATAGAGCACAACCTAACAAGAGCACATTTCATTACAGTTTCAGTTCTCTGGAAAAAAAATATGTGTGCCTTCATGTGCTCATATGTGTGAGCACATGAAAGCACTTCTATCTGTATACACAGAAATAGTTATTTCCTCCGCCATTACCCACCCACACAGACCAGAATAGGCCCCAGAATAGGAGCATCGCAGGTGGGTGTATTGGTGAAGTAGAGCAGCAAAAATTCCCCCAGCTTTCACATGATCACTGTTCACTGTGCCTTATCAACATGCCTTATTAGCTCAGTGGATGTGTGTGCGTGTGTATGTGTGTGCGTGTGTATGTGTGTGTGTGTGTGTGCGTGTGTGTGCGCGCGCGCGCGTGTGTGTGTGGCATTGAACACGTTGTTCAGCAAGTACTGCAGCTCTACACACAAAAAACACAGAATAAGCAGTGAAATAATTATTTCACAACTCACCCATCTGACTAAGACATGAATAATAAGCTAAATGTGTACATGAGATGTGAAACTGTAGAAGCCACTGTTCAAAACAAGTCTTCATCCCTCTGACAGTGTGTAAAAAGAAGAAGGGAAAGAAGAAGTGTGGAGGCAGTGTGTCTGGTAAAGGGAAGTGAGAGAAGTCCAGCTCAACAGCTGCTACCGCTCCTGCAAAGCCGTTCCCTGACAAACCACTGTTTGTCTCTGGGTCAGCAAGAAGGCCAAATAACACACACACACACACACACACACAATTTCTCTCT
>CM074953.1:18097049-18115892 GCA_037577455.1 Pangasius macronema | reverse complement strand
AAGACCATAGCCTTTAAAAATTAAAATCTGTGCAAAAATATGGCTTTAATGTCATTGTCCTTCAGACAGTCACACTGCCATGATCTCCTGATGGCAAAAACACAGAGCCCTGACCTCAACCCCACTGAACACCTTTGTGATGAACTGGAACACCGGCTGCACCCCAGACCTCCTCACCAACATGAGTGACTGACCTCACTAAAGCTCTTGTGGCTGAATGAGCACAATTCCCCACAGCCACGCTCCAAAATGTAGTGGAAAGCCTTCCCAGAAGAGCGGAGGATATTATAACAGCAAAGGGGGACTAAATCTGGAATGGGATGTTCAACAAGCACATATGGATATGATGGTCAGGTGTACACAAACCTGTCGCAATATACTGTATTTCGTTTCTTTTTTAAAGCTTTGTATAATGATGATACAGAGTCTTCAGCATTTTTTAACCTAAGAATCCCTTTCTGGTCATCTTCTATAATAGACATTCTCAAAATGCCAGCATGCAGCTCGGTTCCATGATGTAACTGTTATTCATCTTCTGACACTGAATTGCACCAGCCCATCTGGTCGCCAGATTATCTATAAAGCAAAGCAGAAAAAAAAAACATTTTTCATCAAGAACTGCCTAGACAGGAGCTATTCAGATATAAATAAATAATCTAAAAATAATTTCTTGCAGTGGTTTTTTTAATTCCAGTCTGTCTGAAGGTGACTCTGAGAACTTTTTTTTTCATTGATGTTTTCATTATGACATGCCTCAGGGAGATGAGGACCTAAACATGACCTTAATGCAAATGACCATTGATGCTGTTCAATTAATGTGAAGGAAAAGCAACTTGGATGCTGAAAAAAATTCTACTTATAAATAACCTAACTTATATCTATTAAATCTAATGCAAATATATATGTGCTCCACTGAGCAAGCCTTGATCAACATCCTTTTACTGTGTTGTAAAAATGTTCTGACAGAGTTGAGGTGAAATCATATCTATAGTTGTGAAATTCAATGGATATATTGGACCACAGAATCTTTAAAATGAGGATAAAGTATAACTCCATTGCATTATCATGTGTAAGCAGAATAAATTATGAAACATCAATGCCATCTTTTGGTGGAATACAACATACTAATGCCATTATATTATTTAAAAATTCATGTAAAATATCTAGCTCTGGCTAATCTCAAGTTCAGGGACATATTTTCTCATTTATTGTTTTATTTTAAAGTAATTGCTGCTGAAGTATGAATATGTAATGAGAAGACACTTACAACTACACTCTGTTTATACGTGTGTGCAGCCTCATATTCATACACCAGAAAGGAAAAAGCAAAGGCAAAAAGTTCTTGGAAAGTGAGAGAAAGAAACTTTGAAGTATAATAGTTTAATATACCCTCAGTAACTACAGGAACACAAATGATGATAACATTAACATAATCATATCACCACACCACACACACACACACAAATCATGTTTACATACCACTTTTTCAGTCGTAGGAGAGGCATTCTTTAGCAGGTCTAGTTGTTTTATTGCCATTGCTTTTCTAGGGGAACTGAAAATCTAATTAGCATACTATAACACTTACAGAAGTGCAGAAGAAGTGCAGAAGTCTCTATCAATAAATACATCCTGATACTGGTTCATTAGATCATGGGCTAAGAATACCATCAGTCTAAAAACTCTGGTGGGTAGGTAATATAGTAAGAAAAGCACATAGACAACACATTTTTTAATTAAAGTGTTAATTTAAGTAATTCAGGAAGAAGTAGGTCTTTAGACATTGTTTGAAGACTGCCAGTGACTCAGCTGTTCGAACATCTGGGGGAAGTTCATTCCACAACCTAGGAACCAGAACAGAAGAGTAATGATGCATGTCTTCTGTACCCAGAGAGATGGTGGGAACAGCCATGCAGTGCTAGAGGATCAGAGGGAGCAATGTGCAGTGTGGGGGTGTGATAAGTGCTTTGAGGTAAGTCGTGCTGGTCCATTTTTTGGCTTTGTAGGCAAGAATAAGTGTTTTAAATCTAATGGGGGCAGGTACAGGAAGCCAGTGGAAGGAGCATAGCAATGGGGTGGTATGGGAGAACCTACGAAGGTTGAAAACAAGTCATTAAGCTGCATTCTGGATGAGTTGCAGAGGTTGGTGGATAGAAATCCTTTTGATGTTGTAAAGGAGAAATCAGCATAAGCATGTCAGATTAGCAATGTGAGAGGAAAAGGGCAGTTGACTGTCCATGGTTACCCCAAGTTTGCGTGTAGTGAGTGAAGGTGAAATCATAAGATCTTGACATGGGGATGAATCACCTGGGATGAACAGCAATTCAGTTTTGCTGGGATTGACTGCCAGATATGCTGAGATCTGAGTGGAAACATGAGTGTCTGAGGGAGGGAAGGAGAGAATGAGTTGAGTGTCATCTGCATAGCAGTGGTATGAGAACCCATGTGACTACATGACCTCACCAAGAGATTGAGAATAGAGGGAGTACAGAAGAGGACCAGGTACTGTGGCATACCAATGGAGAGTCTGAAGCAGATGTGGACCCCTCCACATCACCTGATATGACAGACCTTCCAGGTAGGAAGCAAACCATGAGGATGGACAAGAGAGTCTTGTGGTTGACTTTCAAACACTGCTGAAAGGTGCATGAGGAGGATGAGGACTGATGACAGTTTGCATGATCTAGCAGCATGTAGCTTCTCAATGATGGCCAAAAGGGCAGTCTCTGTGGAATGTGCCACTTTGAAGCCAGATTGGTTAGAATCTTGGAGGATGTTCTCTGAGATAGAGAGAGATTGTTGACTGTAGACAAGAGAGAAGTGATACCAGTCAGTAGTTGCTGATGTCTGAGGGATACAGTTTGGGTTTCTTCAGGATGGGAATAACCCTTGCTTTCTTGAATACAGTTCAAGTAAAGTCAAATCAAGTGAGTTTTATTGTCATTTTTCTAGCTTGTATACGAAATGTCATTTCTTCAGGACCATGGTGCAACACAGAACATTATGCAAGACTACATAAAGTGCAAATACGCTATGGTGTCAGACGAGTGCAAGACAATAAATACACAGAACATGGGCTATTGTGTGATGTAGCACAAGTTTAGCAGTAAAAACGAGTTCCATAATATAAAAGTGTCTGATGCAGTTTTGTAAAGTGCGGTGTGCAGTGGTACAGAGTCATACTGGGTTAGGTGTTTACCTAGCCCAGGTGAGCATGGAGAGGCAGCAAGGTGTTGAGTAATCTGACTGCCTCAGGGAAGACCTTTTGCTGAGTCTGCTGGTGGTGGCATGGATGCTCCTGTACCTTCTGCCAGATGGCAGGAGTGTGAAGAGCCCACAAGAGGGGTGAAAGGGGACCTCTGCAATACTGGTGGCTTTGTGGATGCAGTGGTTATTGTAGAGGTGTCAATGGTGGGTAGAGACACTCCAGTGATCTTTTCAGCTGTTCTCACAATCTGTTGTAGGGTCTTTCGGTTGGAGACTGTGCAGGTCCCATACCACACAGCCTCTGCAGGAAGTGGAGGCGCTGCTGGGCCTTCCTGGTGAGGCAGGTGGTGTTAAGAGTGCAGGAGAGGTCCTCTGTCATCTGCACACCAAGAAACTTGGAGCTTTTGACTCTCTTCACAGTTGTTCCATAGATGTGCAGTGGTGAGTGGTTAACTTGGATGCTCCTGAATCTCCTGAAACATTAAGAGATAGATTGTTGTCTCTACACCATTCTGTGAGCTGGTTCACACTCCTCCATCATTGTTGCTAATGAGGCCCATGACTGTATTGTCATCAGCAAATTTAATGATGTGATTAGAACTGAACTTTGCAGCGCAGTCATGAGTCAGCAGTGTGAAGAGCAGAGGACTGAGCGCACAGCCCTGGGGAGTGCTGGTCTTCAGTGTGGTGGTGCTGGAGGTGGAGTTGCCGATCCTGACGGACTGGGGTCTCCCAGTCAGAAAGTCCAGGATCCATTTGCAGAGGGAGGTGGTCAGACCCAGTAAGTTCAGCTTTGTTATCAGTTGCTGTGGGATGATGTGATGCTGAACTGAAGTCTATGAACATCCTCACATAGAAAGGTGGATGGTAGCAGATATGATATCCTCTGTTGAGCGTTTGGGGCAGTAGGTGTACTGAAATGGGTCCAGTTTGGTGAGAAGACTGCTCTTTACATGTTTCCTGAGTGCAACAGGCCAGCAGTCATTCAGGCAAGACACAGATGATTTCATTGGCACAGGGATGATGGTGGTCATCTTGAAGCACACAAGGATGACTGCTTGGTGCAGGGAAATGTTGAAAATGTCTGTGAAGGCATCTTCAAGCTGATTGGTACATTCCCTAAGCACCCAGCCAGGTATGATGTCAAAACCTGCAGCTTTCCGTGGGTTAACTCTGACAGATTTTTTCAGGCATCTACTGCAGACAGACAAAGTATTTGGTCGGTGGGAGTTGGGGTGGTCTTCCACCCTGGCATGTTGTTCTGTGCTTCAAACCGTGCATAGAAATTGCTCAGTGCATCTGGGAGCAAGGTGTTACCATCACAGACAAGTAGTGTAGCTTTGTAGTCTGTGATGACCTGAATGCCTTGCCACATTAGCATAACAGAGATGTAGTCTGAGCAGCTGAGGTGGGGGGTGGGGTGCAGCCTTGTAAGCACTGTGAATGTTGGTGTAAATGAGGTCTAAAGCATTTGCACCACAGGTTTCAAAATCAGCATGCTGGTGGAATTTTGGCAACACTGATCTGTGTGATTAAAGTCTCCAGCAACAATGAAAAATCCATCGGGGTGCATTGTCTGTAAATTACTGATAGCCCCGTAGAGTTCACTTAGCTCTTCCCTTGCGTTAGAGCAGGGTGGAATGTACACCGTGACAATGAGCACAGTGGTAAACTCTCTGGGCAGGTAGTATGGCCAGCATTTCACAGTCATAAATTCCACAAGCAACGAACCGTAGCTTGAGACCACAATGACATTCCTGCACTATTCATTGTTTATTCACTCTTGTCAGAGTGACAGGTACATGACCAGATGTTATGGATCCACTAGTGATAGCAGTGATAAAGGGGAGGAGGTCTTGTGAGATTGTCTGGAGCATTGTGGAAGGAACTGGATCCAGCTGGCAGGTGTGGTAGGATAGCAGGACCAGATGATTTGCAGGATCTCTGTTGCTAGGTTAGAAAAATGTGCCAGTGAAAAAGAAGGGGAATCCTGAGTGTGCAGGTCTTGCAGATATTTTCAGTCTTCCCATCTTAAAAGGTGGGAAAGTCTTCAGCAGTCAGGGAGGACAGAGCAGGAGGAGCCAGCTGGTTAAGTAGTGAAGAAAAGATGTTGNTTGCGAGGATCTTCTGCAGAACTTCTCACAACTTCTTCTGCAGAAGTTTACAGCATTTCCTTGTAAAAGGCAGTCTTAGCAGAAGTCACTCTAGATAAAAATTTGGACAGGAGAGAGAGGTAAGAGACAGGATCTGGGTCGAGTTGTGATTTCTTTGACTTTCTCTCTACTGTCCTTAATTCTCTCTGATTGTTGTGCAACACATCCAATAGCCAAGAAACAGGGCATACAATCTTCCTGGGTTTAGAAAATAGAGGGCAGAGGAGGTCCAAGGATGATGAAAGTGAGGAGAGGAAAGTATCTGTGGCCAACTCCAATGGTAGGGAGGAAAGGGAGTCAGGGTCTAGAGGAAGGGGAGATAGAGTGGAAGTTTTGGCAAGTGGGAGAGAAATATTGATAGCTGGTTTTAGACAAGATAAGGAGCGTGATGGTGAAGGATACCAAGTGATGATCACAGATGTGGAGCGGGGTAGAATTTAAGTAAAGAGTAACATTGAGTAATGTTGCTGACCATGTGCATCCCTTCATGTCCACAGTTTATATCTTCTAATGGCTACTTACACCATGATAAGGCACCTTGTCACATACCAAAAATTGTTGCTCAAATTGGTTTCATGAACTTACAATGAGTTCAATGTTCTTCAGTGGCCTTTCCAGTCACTGGGTCTGAATACAATATGATTTACAATACAATCTGAATACAACCTTTGGGATGTGGTAGAACAGGGAATTTGCAGCATGAAAGTCTGCCTGAAAATCTGACCTGATGTCAACATGGAACAGAATCTCAAAGGAATGTTTCCAACATCTTGTGGAATCCATGTCATGAAGAACTGAGGCTGTTTTGAAAGCAAAGAGTGGCCTTAAAGTGAAATTATAGTGATATTGTTATAAAAGGACTCCATTTGATGTTCTGCACATCTTCTACACACCATCATGGGTAGGTTGTAGATATGTGGAAATAATATTCTCCTAGAAGAAATGGAATCATAAATAACTTCAATATGACTTTTAACTAGTAAGTTCTGAACTGCAGATAATAGAAATTTATACTGCACTGCTTGTTTTTTCCATGGCGAAAAGCAGGCACTAAATAAAGACTCTACTTTGTCAAGATCTATATTTGCTTTGTATCTCAGACAGTAAGGAGATACTTGGCTGACACTTTATGATTCTAATTTCCTCTGACTGGTTGTGTTCACATTATATTTCGTTTGATTTTGTTTGATGATCTAATTGGTGTTTATATTGAGGTTTATATAGTGCTGATCTGGGAGTGTTCTGTGATAGTATGTATTACAGGGTCCAGCTCATGGGTCTACAGTGCTTTAAGTGAAAATGATCATTCAAATGAAACACATCTATATTTTTTAAAGGGTTATTAAAGTCATTATCTGTGAATGAGACTAACTGCATTATGTGTGGTAGCTGGTGCACAATATTGCAGAATCATTTGAGTAAATTGAATTGCACAGAATTGCAATACTCCCCAATTAACATACTAAATGGTTGATTACTGTTTACCTTGCTTTTCCTATGCTGCCCTCATGTGGATGTCAGTACAGACTTGCTCACTATACCAAAATCTTCTATCTGTTAGGAGTAAAACATGTAAGCACTCCATTATGAAATCAAACCAGAAACAAATAGGAAATAGCACCAGTGTGATTCTAATCAAAAATTATCAGAAAAATAATGCTGTCACTTTTTTATGGCTATACATTTTAATTTTAACCAATAGAAAGGAAAATAAAAATAAAATAAAAAACATGAAACAAAACATTATTCAAACATTTATATGACATGACTTCATTTAGATTATGTGCTGTTATGTCACAGACATTTTACTGGCAACAATGTCGACAATGTCTCAACTTCTCTATTTCTCAGTAGCAGAGTGTTCTTTCTGTGTTGGTTCCTGATGAATGCTTTGGCAGACTCTCTCTCTCTCTCTCTCTCTCTCTCTCTCTCTCTCTCTCTCTCTCTCTCTCTGTGTGTGTGTGTGTGTGTGTGCGCGTGGGTGGGTGCCAATGAATGTGTGCACAGACGGCCTGCATGTGATCTGTCTGTCTGTCTTTGCTGTCTGACTTCCCACAACCTTTCACTATTCAAATCGTCAATAATTTCTGCTGTGTAGACTTTGTATTAAGATAGATTCAAATGCAACCCCAATTAATGGTGACTTCAGTTTTGGAGTTGGCAGCTTGGCAGAATGGAAGATTAAGCTATTTCCATGACAGCCAAATAAATAAAAGTAAATTTAAAAGTGTTTTAATGCTCTTTCCAGAAGGAATATTAATAAAATTCATTACAATTCAGTGCTAAAAATATGTTAATGATTACATTATGTCACCAAATTTAATATGCCCTTGTGGTATGGTCCTGCAGTACTTAACTGGGGTAGGCTGACAAACTCACTTTTACAGTGTGCATATGGTATTTTTGTCCTTATGGAATTTTTGACAGGGCACAGCCCTGTCACCCTGTTTCTACACCAGGCACGCGAAGAGAGCACTGACGTGTGCTGGCAAACAATGGAGAATCTAAATTTGCTAGCATCAGAAACATTTCAGTCTGGCATGGAGTGTCTAACTGCAGTCTGGTCCAGCGTGCCACCTGTTTGGCTCTATTGAGCATTATAGAGCAGCTCAATTTTCACTTCATTTGATTCAACTTAATGCTGCCTTTTTTTCTCCTTTTTTGACAATAACTGAAGTGTGGTTTATCAATGCCTCTGTGACACATCTTTTATGACCTTTTTAATGCCATATCATAAAATCATATCATAAAATCAGTCATATCATAAAATCCACCCTCTACCACTTCTACCTACATCTTCCCCTTACACAGACCGATTGAATGTATAAAATGTGTATCTGTGTATAAATGTGTGCACATGTACATACATATATACAGTATATCTATTTATGACCACTGTTATTATACTAATAGTTTTTACATTCGTATTTCTTCTTCTTCCATACTCTCACCTTGTTTTAATCTGCAGTACATCTCAACACTGTTGTATTTTATTTATTATTTTTATTCTTTATGCCTTTATACTTTTGTATATTGTTTTATTTATTTATTTATTTTCTACTGCAGCACTTTTGAGAGTGTGCAAACTAAGAATCTCATTGTACAAGGAACTTTGTGCATATGACAGTGAAGTTCTTGAACCTATTGAATCTTGAATTATATTGTGGCAAATATGGCATAAGCCTAAATTAATTTGAAATGTTTCTCAACTACTTTGCTCTTGGCTCAATTAGTGTGAGTTCACCTCCAGATAAGGCTATATTAAGAACTTATTATGCCTGGATTGTTGTTTATTGTGTCAGCTATGTGTCCTATTGCTTGCAGTGAATGAGCCTTTCTATAATTTGTATATATATAATTAATATCTTAACATGCTGTAGGTTGCAACTGAATATCCTTTGAATACAAGGAATGTTGTTGAACTTTATCCAAGAAACTTCATATGCATGTTCCAATGGACTTCTGAAACTCCACTGCCAATTCCTGGGCCTTTCTTTGATATTAAGTCAAGCCTCTTGTCATAGCTAAGGTACGTCTGGAAACACTTTTTAAGTTCTGAGTCACAGCTGTGAAATATACCAGAAGGTCACTGCTTTTGTTGTGGTTACAGCTACGGACCTGCCTCCTGCTTCCAGGATATTCCTTTGTTTTCCTAAGAGTATAATTTTCAGCAGGCATTCTCAGTCTAATGGGTTGTTTTTGATGAATCACTGGAGTTGAGAATTAAAATATAGAGTTCACTTATACAGATTTTAGTTATAAAAATATCAGAAAAAATAACTTCAGTGTTTTAAGGCAAAGTTTCATCAAACATAATGTCTTACAATATTCAGTATAACCCTCATATGACAAACATAGGTGGTAACAGTCAATTTAAGTGATTTCTGATATCCTCTTGATGCTGCTGAATAATAAATATTATTCAGTAGCTATTTTAATGATCGTGTTTTTCCATAGTAGTACAAATAATGTATTTTGTATGCACTTCCAGGTATGTACATCCAGTATGGATGTGTGGATGGTTTCTGGAATGTAGCCAGTGTGTTTACTGTAAGCTGTGAACCCTAAGGCAATAGTCTGGTTAACATACTCTGGCTGAGCATTTAAAGTCCTTTCCTCTTTTTTTCATTGAGAGAGGGATACTTGTAAATCTGCAGAAATTTCAAACAGAAAAAAAACACTGCTTCATAAAAATCTCTTTAAAAAAGCATGTGTCGCTTTCCTCATCACCCACCTTAAGGCTAAGCTTTAAAAGATTTTTTCGCTTTACTCTCTCTCTCTCTCTCTCTCTCTCTCTCTCTCTCTCTCTCTCTCTCATTCATGGCATATGTGTAGTAATGTGTGTGTATGTGCGCCTCGTTGTCATTCTAGAGTGTGGAGTTTCAGTGCACCTCCTTGCCGAAGTGAGCCACTCCTCCTCAGATTTAGTCCTGCTGCAGCAGTGCAGTTGTGTCTAGCAAACCAATCACAGTAAGTTGTGTGGACCAGCACACACATGCACACACGCACTCACACTCATCTATGCATGGCTGCACTTATGGAGTATTATCCCATCATACTACTTTCCATTTGGTTCCTGCTCCCAGGTAAGACAGAGCACATATGTAGCTGTGTGTGACCTGTGATGTGTCTGTGATTATGAGAAAGCATGTGTTATGGTGGAGATTTAATCAAAACAATATGCATGTGAGGCCTGCTGCTGCTAATTTTGTAGAAAGTGACTCCAATGACAGCAGTAACAATAACACTGGCATTGTGTAATTATAACAAAGCAGGTTACTTATATGAAATATTGAGAATCATGTAATTAGTGCAGGTGTGACAGCAACTCCTGGTAATATAGGGATTTCTAACATGGGAACTATTGAAGTATATGGCTTGTAGGAAAAATCCAATGTGGCCAAGAGGTTAAATTACAAATTTCAAAAGAATTTACCCTCTACTGGGTGAAGTACACAGTTTTATCTGCTGATGGGTAGATGCCTTGTCACTTGGTGGAATGTTTGGACTGTGAGTCAAAAGGTGATGAACACCTTAAGTTTCTTATGTTTTTTAGTTATTTAATCAGTATTACCAAAAGTCATTTACCAAAGACCTAACTATCTCTATATAAGGACTTGCTAGCTGGCCGCTCTCAGATCCTAATGGGATGCTTAATAAAGGGCAGGTGTACTGGGTGGGTAAACAAGTTAAGACTATAGATAAAAGTCTGAGATACTACATGTGTCAGTTGTAAGACAAATATATGGCATGTTCTACATGTGCCTAATAAGAATGATCAAGACTGGTATAAGATTGGAACACATTGGTTTAATATTTCTTAAAAGAGGCATATGGAGACTTGGACAGACATGCCCGGAGAGCAGATGAAGCTAATGAAGACAGAGAAGGAAGAGAGGAAAACAGAGAGAGGGAAAAAAGACAGCATGATTCCAGATGGAATCATCTTGACCAGTTTACCTTTTTTGTCAGAGAATGGGCTGGTCCTTCTATTTTCAGATTTCACAGCTTCCTGTTGGGGAAATTAAATATAAAAGAGCAGTTTGAAATAATTAGTATAATAGGGTATTTCTGTCTCACTTGGCAGTAGTAGAAAAGTCTTCCTGTGCTCATTTCACTGACCTCTGCAGATAAACTATTAAACTGAAACCAGATGTCACTGAATTGCTGAATCAGATACTGTGTAAGAGGACTATGGGTATTAGGATATGAAAGACAAAATCCAGTTGCAGGTCAGGATGCCTATTCCTGCTACTGTTACCTTCAGAATAATATATTTAATTCAAAATATATTCAAAACTTTTAGAACCATTAATTGTTGAGCTATATGCCTGGCTTCCTGCTGTATGTTATATTTTGTCTGTTCAAGAATGAAAATTGTTGGAAATATCTTTCTAATTTAAGTGCTTACACTGAAGAAGTGGGAAAGTGTGCCTTTATATGACTTTATATTATTATTATTATATAATATAATAATAGTATATAATTTTATGTCTCTTTTAAGGGAGCAGCAACTGCTTCAGTATTGACACAAAGAATGCCCAGATCATCCAAGGACCAAAAGAAACACAGTTTGGCTACACCGTGCAGCAACACGAGGCACTGGGTCAGAAATGGTACGACAAGTTTTCACTGAGTAATATATCTAGCAAAATGATGTGGTGCTTCCTAGAAAAATATTCAGTTTTCAGAAACAGTCAATGATTGTGCTAATGTAACTAAACATATCATCTCTCAAGTGTCAAGAGTTGTGATAAGTGTTGCAGGTTTCACTGGACATAAAAAGGACTGACATTTATATTAATGGCATGAGTTGTAATTTGATTTGTAAAGATAACAAAAAGGGCAATGTTGTGACTTTCAACATTGTATGGCAATTTTTAATATACTGCATATTATTCTAGGATTTTTTTATTTATTGCATTGTTCTTAGATAGAAAAACTCTAGTAAAGCCCTATAGTACTGAACACACATCCCGGTCATATATTTCTCAGAGCAGTTTATGTGATTTGTATTTAGTCCTAAATGCCGTCTCCTAGCAAGGAGTCTGAGTTCTGCCTTGCCAGAGACCTCTGAGCAAGCAAGCACAATTCATGCCTGATTTCATTCAAAGAATTTCACATCAATAAAATGAGTCACACAGTCCAGGTAAATATTATGAAAAATATTATAAAAACAAAAATTCAAGACACTTTATATGACGTGTATACACAAATATTTATTTCACACTAGGAAAATCAGTTAAATCAGGCTAGTTACAGCAATGTGAAACTTTGTATCTCAATCATTCCACATAGTGTTTAACTCAGTTAATCTAGATCCAAAATTAAAATCTCAAACCAGGCCTCACAAATTGAGGGTCTAAACAACAGGTATGGGTTCATTCTAGATCATGCAATAAAATGACTTCAGTTATCATGACTTAACTTAGCTTATCTTGTGTCAAAGCCAAATGTGTATTGTATTTTATGTCTTAAAGCTGTTCATTTTTGCAGAAACATTAATAATATGCATAATTATTATAGCACAAAAGTATTTGGGGCTTATTTATAACATTGTACTGTATGTGTATTTGTTTGTTTGTTTTTATCTGGTAGCTTTGCAAGCCCTTTTGTCTTTGATCCTTGTGCAAAATCTCATTTGTTTTAATTGTTGTCTTAGAATAAAGTGGTCAAAGTGCTCTGAGTTCTTCATTGATTTGTTGCCACTTTAAAATTATCTATGAGTCAGCTCCACATGTGTATCATAAAACCCTGCAGACAACACTTAATGTGTAACTCAATTAAGGTAACTCCACTCAACTCAAGCTGGCCACCTACTTCCTGTTTTCAAGGTTTTTCAGTCCTGATGATTAACTTGCATTCCTTCAGGAATACAAAATGTTTTGTCCTTTGAAGTTTTCAGGTAAATAAGTGGAAAGTATTTGCACTTGTCTAGCAACCTGTCTGCTCGGTTCATGTAGCACTAGCGGCTTCTGGAAAGTATGTGTTGTGGTTTGTTTTCCCGAAGAGTCCCACTGTGCATCCCATCATAGTTTAACTTAATGCAGTGGCAGAAAGCAAACCTCCTGGCATGTGACGCTTCAGGAATGTGAGTGAATCCACAGCAGCACACCAGATTCAGGAATTTTGTAGTATGTAAGAGTCTAAAAAATCTCAGTAGTTCAATACTCCACATTCTATCGCCACATATGGTATTGTGATTTGTGACGTTTTTGGTTTCCTATGATTCAGGGATAAATAAGTTATGAGCAGTGATACATTCTCCAGGAAATGAGTCTCTGCTGATTGGTGCCAAGAAAATCAGTTTTTAATCATTATTATTTGGCACAAGACATACATGCTGGAAATCATTAGTTATTAATCCTTATTTTTAAAATGCTAGATCAGTGTATCTTTTTTTCCACTGAAGTAGTGTAGTTGCTCCTATTCACTGAGGAAGTACCCATCACTGTTTATCAGAAGATTCAAATGTCTTAACCTGGTATCCCAAAGTGCTAGACAAAAGTATACACAGATAAAATAGATTTTGTCAAATCTTCATGACCTTTTAGTTCCAGGTCTCCAGTGAAAAGAATTTAGGTAAAGTTCATTATAGTCTGTACCAAATAAACTAGTAAAGTTGAAGTCAATAACATTTTTGATCAGAACTGAAGCAACTATGTGAATAAATTAAAACATAATATGATATAAACATAGTACAGTATTCTGTAGTAAAGAGAACAAGTGAGTAAATCTGTCATGACATATGTGTTTTGCTCTGTCTTGTTGTAGGCTCCTTGTGGGAGCTCCATTTGAGAAGAATGGTGAAAAGGAGACCGGCGATGTGTACAAATGCCCAGTGGGTAGCTCGACTAAGACAAACTGTTCACGCCTCAACTTGGGTATTCTCTGGATTCCTGATGGAAGATTAATTTTACACCAATAAAAAAGGATTTCTTATGGAACAGCTCTGTTTTCATTCAAATTAATGTTATTACCTATTTTTTATTTTCCTGAAGGAGGGACAACCCTAAAAAATGTATTTGAACACAAGGACAAAATGAGACTAGGGATGTCCCTAAGCTCCAACTCAAAGGATAACAGTTTTGTGGTAGGTGTGATCTTCATAATAATACAATTTNTGGGTGTAGCAGATTTGCATAGTGTATGCTTGTTGTTTTTCTGAACATCAGTGCAGGCAGTTCCCTAGTAAAAAGCAATATAATTGTAAAAAGGGTTGGGTTGGAATGAATACATTAGCAAGAGGTGTATTTAGGTGATATCCAGTTATAATCAGCTCCTTTCTTTTAAAGAGCTAGGTGATACACTTAAAAGGTAGGTGTGTGGCAGTGTTTCGGTGCACATTTATGAGCAAAAATAGATTAGATTAGATTGAATACTGTTTACTAAAAATCCCACTGTTGTGGCAAAGTTTGTAAGTCACTCCCTCTGCTTTGTTGCTTCACCCACATCAGAATGGCTAAGCACAAATAGGAAAATGTATGCATCTAAGCACGTAAATGTAAACCAATGTTACACCATTAAGTTACACTTGCACCTGCATGTAAATAGACCTCTAACTTTTTGGACTGGCACAAGGGACATTCTGTGTGTTACAAGATGTTTTGTACTTCAGGCTTGCGGGCCATTATGGTCGTACGAATGTGGTACATCCTTATACAGTACAGGGATCTGCTCCAGTGTTGACAGCACATTTAACTTCTCACACAGCATTGCACCTGCCTTTCAGAGTAAGATTTTGTTTTATTCTCAGTTTTTATTTCTAATTTTGTTTAAAATGCTGCATGGCCATTGATTAGAGTTTTATTTGGAAAAAAATCTGTGCATGTTCATTTTTAACTAAATTCACATATTCAGTCATTGAAATATATAATTTGAATGTGCATTTATCAGGATGTGAAACATATATGGATATAGTCATAGTGCTGGATGGATCAAACTCTATATACCCCTGGTTTGAGGTGCAGGACTTCCTAATCAACATCCTCCAGAAGTTTTCTATTGGTCCAGGACAGATTCAGGTATGTTTGAAGCTGCAATACATATGTTTGTAGCTGGATATAAAGCTTTGTTTGGATTGGAATTTGGATATAAAAATGAAAATATATGGTGTATATATATAAAATGTGTTCCATAATATCTGTCATAAAAATAAATATTGTTATTGACTGCTATTAACAATGTTCTTTTTTTACGTGCTATTTACACTGTACATACATGCATTTAAAATTTATTGTAATGTAAATCTACGATCATGTATTGATTTGTATCTTGGCTGAGAAACCATACTGTTTTAAACACTACATATGCCAAAACACTTGAGGAGTTTTAAATTCCATTTATGTTGCACTAAATCACACAAACAGTTTTTACAGAAAATGGACAGATGAAGGTTTACAGACAGACAGATTGACAGGCAGACAGATTAGATTAAAAAAAAATCCACAGACCCACTCAGTATAAATTTATTTTATGAAAATTATCCAAGCATTTAAATGTTAGGCTCATAATTTAAAACTGTACAATATTTTGGCTATTTATTGCAGCCATAGTGCTTTTCATTCCTGACGCTGCAACTCACAGGACACTTTCTATTAAAATTGTCATTAGACTCAGATCGGTAGACTTATAGGCCTACTTCATAGAAATTTGGACTACATTAGAGAGCAAGTCTAGCCTTTTAGAGCTCTTATTTCTTGTAACAAACCTCATCTTTTGCCTAGTTAATCAATCACAATCCAGACCCAGGCCTTTTGTTTGCCTTTACTCTTCTATAACTAAATACTGTAATGATTTATAATCTCACTATTGGGTGTCCCCAGAAGAGGATGGTTTCCCTTTTGAGTCTGCTTCCTCTCAAGATTTCCTGTGGTCTCAGGGAGTTTTTCCTTGCCAATGTTGAACTTGGCTTTCTTATTCGGGATCTAAATCTAGATTCCCATTTCTGTTTTGTGGCAGTGTCTATTGTTAAGAAGCACTATACAAGTAAAATTGCATTAAATACTTGATTTTGATTTATTCATTTAGGATTAAACACATTTAATTTAAATTACTGGTATAGCGGCTAAGGATCCCATGCCCTTACTGCCACGGCCCACGTTTGATTCCCAGGCCGGGAACTAACCCAGCCAATGGGAGTCGAGTCAAGTATTATCTCAGTGCCGGTCCCAAGTCTGGATAAAATGGGAGGGTCGTGTCAGGACGGGCATCTGGTGTAAAACCTATGCCAAATCAAACATGTGGACCAATGATCTGCTGTGGCGACCCCTAATGGGAGAAGCTGAAAAAAACACCAATTCAAATAGGTCATAACTATAAGAAATCAGTAATAAATATAACTTCTGCTAATGGGCGATTGTGATTTAGACTTTAAAAAAAATTTTGAAAAATCATGGACTCCTTAACTACACGGACACCTGGGGATCCTCAGACTTTGAGAACCATGGCACTAGGAAATTTATGCCTGGCATTTCCTGCTCTCCACAGGTTGGAGTGGTGCAGTATGGAGAGAGAGTGGTGCATGAGTTCTATCTGGATGACTTCTACACGGTTGATGAAGTGGTGAGTGCAGCACAGACTATTATCCAGCGTGGAGGAGAGGAGACTCGCACAGCACTTGGGATCAATGTTGCACGGTATACCAATGGCAGACCTTTTTTTTTTTAATGTCTTAGTTTTTATTAAAAATATTACACTTCTCTAGAGTCATTCTGTGATATTCTCTTTTAGTTATTATTTCACTATTCAGAGTTTGGTTTTGAAATTCTTACAAAGAGGCTTGTAAGCTCGTTAATTACAGGAATTTTGTGTAGTGGAATAAAACATTTTTTTTTTATATCAATTGTAGTTCCCAGGCATTTAAGCGTGGAGGGCGTCCAGATGCCAGGAAAGTTATGATTGTGATAACTGATGGAGAATCACATGATAGCCCAGACCTAAAAAAGGCTGTTGAAGAGAGTGAGAAAGACAACATCACACTGTATGGAATCGCTGTGAGTCTGCTTTACCTTTACCATCCATTTGCTACTCATTCATATTAATTTCCCACCAAATGTATCAAAGGTCCTTTACTGCATAGCCACTAAGTTGTTAGTTATTTGTATGTTTGTCATTAGTCAATAAGTATGCTTTTATTGGTTTATAAGCAAAGATTATTTTACAAATGCACAGAGGAGGGAAGTTTGTGACAGCAATGTTTAGCTAGCTGACTTTGATCTAATCCTGGAATTTTTTGTTCATTCCCTGATATCAAATTCACTAGAACACTCTGAATATTGTCTGACCATTTTCTGACTAATTTCTGCAGAGAGAGTATTGTATTTTATTCCCCTGAACAACATATGGTAATGTATTAATTAGCCTATAATACTTAAAAGCTACAAAATATATCAGCCATAACATTAAAACCGTCTGCCTAATATTGTGTAGGTCCCCCTTGTTTTACCAAAACAGCTCTGACCCGTTGAGGCATGGACTGCACAAGACCTCTGAAGGTGTGCTGTTGTATCTGGCACCAAGATGTTAACAGCAGATCCTTTAAGTCCTGTAAGTTGCGAGGTGGGGCCTCCATGTAACGAGATAATCAATATTATTAATTTCTCCTTTCAGTGGTTTTAATGGTATGGCTGATTGATGTAAATAAAGGAGAAACAATAATAAAAGCATAGCAAAGACTTAGGCTTTGTGTGATATTTTAAGAATTTGTCTTGCTCCCTTCTTTACACTTTTAGAATCACAACTAAATAGCATTAAAGAAAATATTGCTTAGCCTAGGATCTCAAACTGAATTATTTCCTGAGATCTTCATCAGGACCCACATTCAGTCCAAATTCCACTGCTAACCGAACAAACCATGGCCAATCCATTCCCAAAATTACTGGGTGGGCAAGGTGAGGATTAACCACCACCTTTGTTTTGTTCTTTTAGCACATATACTGTCTATTCAATTTTGAGTTACACCAACAGATATCTGAACAAATCATTGTGAGTACACCTTACCTTCACCTCCAAAATCATTTCCAATACCTCATTTTGAATCGGGGTCTGTGCCTGGATGAATCCACCTAACACTGATGTATACCCTGTTGAGTACTGAACAGCACTGGGTAGGTCAGTCTGCCCAGAAGTTGAGTGACTCACATCAGCCCCAAAAGACCTGCACAGGCCCAATTCCAGCTCTTTGGTTGCTTCCCCTACTGGGACTTGTGAAGTGTTGCTCCACACATATAGGAAGGGATCTAGTCCTCTGAGTGCAGCAGCTTCTTTTGGTGAGGTGATGCATCGGCTGAGTTCTCAAGGTAGGGAGGCCAGTGTGCCTGTTTCCTGTGTCGGCAAACTCGGACATGTGGTCCTAAGACAGCTGAATGGCCTCAACCAGATTGTCCAGTGCCATTGGACACACTATGAGGTATCCTCTGGAATTTGGGCTTTTCTCAGAATTGCCAGCTAAGCACATCTGGGAACAGGAGCCTGTTGGTGCTACTCCTGCATTTTGGCCAAGGACTGGATCATTTGGGCGAGTGGCTGTGCTCCAGGCCCACTTTGCATTGTTTTCCAAGCAGCATCCAGGTTTAGGAAACAGTGTACTTCAGGGAGCTCTCAGGGAACACTTTCCAGCAATTTCACCATTTTCAGCTTGGCTTTGGCATTGATCTGTTCATGGCCACACAGACACACATGGCTAGCTCACTGTTCGGGGAGAGATAGAGAAAAAGAGATCACATAACTATATGTGCTCAGTTATGCCATATTATTCATTACCACTCTAGCTCATCCCCAAATATTTCCCTCCTAAAAATCAAATTCAAATTTTATTTGTCCATGCATAACCATACACTGTACGACTTGCAGAGCCACACTAAACCCCACCCTACCTGGGGTGGGAAATTTTTATGTATATGCCATACAACAGCTCACATACAGTCAGGTCCATAAATATTGGGACATCGACAAAATTCTAACATTTTTGGCTCTATACACCACC
>CM074953.1:18059162-18084092 GCA_037577455.1 Pangasius macronema | reverse complement strand
TGTGCACTTGGATGGGTTAAATACAGAGCACAAATTCCGAGTATGGGTCACCACACTTGGCCACAAGTCACTTCACTGTTTCTCTGCTTTTCCATATTTTATGTTTAATCTGTTAAGCCTTACCTTTCTCTTACAGAATTCTTAATCATTTCAGTGTTGTGAGTTTTAATTATAAATAAATTGTCCACTTTATTAATTTCAGAGCCATTAGTGTGAAAAAGAGTGTCAAATAATGCCAAACAGGGTTTCCAACTACGTCCTCATTTTTGCACTCTCCCAGCTTCCCACACAACTGTTGGTAGCTAAAGGAGAACAAATCTCTGGATCTTCAGAGGGTCCTGGGGGTTCTAATGACATGTTTATGAAACAAATTGGTTTGTCTCACTACCTGAAAAAAATACATTCCAAGCTTCTGATCTGCCTTAACAATGTAGACTGCTTAACTTACCTTGTGAAGTGAAGTGAAGTGAAGTGAACACTTCACTTCACTTCACTTCACATACGAATACACACTTACACGAAGTAGGATCCACTGGAAGGCCAACCTTAACCTGTTTAGCAGATCAGTCTTTATGGATTACATGCAAGTTTTGCTAAAGGCCTCCAGGTAAGGACGAATATAGTATTGTTTTAATAGTGCATTCATACAGTGAATAGAAAAGTCACACCGATCTCCACTTCTTTCTTAATAGTGTATTTTATGGGTTAACGAGTGGCGCAACAGAAAAAGCATTCACCCTATTGTCAGGAGTTTGTGAGTTCAAATCCTGATGATGCCACAGCCAGGAGCCAAGGGAGCAAAACTGGTAGTGGGTGGGGGGGACAAACTCACTCTCCCCTGTCAATCACGGTGACACTGGGTGTCTATGAGCTAATGTACTGTATGCAGAACAGGGTAGATAGCACTTTCTTCCATGTGCATTCAGTTGTCTTGTGACGCATCAGCAATAGTTTGAAAAGATGCGGTTGGCTGGGGTCACATATTTCAGAGGACGCGTGCATTAGCTTTCACCTCCCTAGTTAGTAGTTTCTGTATGATAGGGGAGAGCTAGCTCATGGGTGGGAATTGTCAGGTAATGAAATTGGGAAGAAAAATGTGCATGTTTAGCCATGATAAACAGTGGTTTTATTAAAAATGCACTGGGATGTTTTATTTTTTGTAGCAATGGTGAAGAGGTGACTCCAGAAGACAACATCAATAATATACATCATCCTTTAAAGTATGAAGCTGATATCCTCTTTACAAGGTAAAAAAACATACATAACACATTCACATTTGGAACAATAAAGTTCCTTGTGCCATTAATATCTGTCAGTGTTTATCTAAGAAATAAGGCAATGTATGAATGGACAGTGATGAAGCATATAACTTATGTTTATTCCTATCCTGTGCCTGGAGCATCTTACACTACATACCTATCCTACATATATACCACAGCACAGCTGAATCCTTGATTATGAAGGTGTTGTGTAATTTTCTATAACATGGCTTGGACAATAGTTATATTAAGGGTTATATTAATGTACTTGTTCTAAGACATTATCGTTTCCATAGTAAGAGTTGTGCTGTTATTGGGAAACAATAAACTTTGAGGTTGTAACTGTACTTTCATTTCATGTCGGGCTACATCACACCAGCCCATCGCTGATTATTTTCCTGTAACAGCTTGCCAATAGTAACAACAATTGCTGTAACAGCAATGGAATGTAACGGACAAATGCGCAGAGTAATAAGTACAAACCACATACTGTAGAAGCTAAACTGTGCAGATCACTGTTTTTTAACTATTTTTATCATCAAGGGATTCCAGCCCTGTTCGCTTTGAAATTAAATCTGCGCCTAATCTAGAATATGCAGGAGCTACCTTCAATCTGTCTTATCAGGTAGGAATCCCTTTTTCCTTTAGCGGTGAAGTTGCTTGCATTGTTAGGATTAAACATTTTTTATGACAACTTTAAAAAAAGATGTAACTCAGTGAAAAAATGCTTTTTATTTCATGTTACACTACAGCTCCAGAACCTCGGTCTGTTCCCTGTTACTCACCTGCTCCTCACAGTAGATGTTTTTTCAGTGACTAAAAATGGCAATAATCTTCTGTATATCTCAGACATAAATGTTGATCAGGTAGGGGATAAAAATGAATTTTCAAATCATTCATCTTCATTTTGTTAAAATTGTATCATTGCTGGCTTCTCGATATATAGAAGTGGTTTCTCTACCTGTCTGAAACTGTATATTGACAGCAGAGCAATTTAACTACATGATTTAAACTTGTTTGCTCAGTAGCTCTGTTCTACTTTCCAGTAATTAAGTATTAAACGTACACGAAACGATAAGTCATTACTAAGTGTCGTATTCTCAGTCACATATACACGAAGGACGTCTTAAGACCGTCTCAGTGCACAGTTCCACATGTCACTGAGAGAGACGTGCCCTCAGATGAAGATCTCTCGCTCACACCACAGCTGGTAATTTTTTTTATTATTATATTTGATATATATCTGTACCTCTTCAGTGCAGTTCTCACCCCTATTTATTTTTTTACTGAAACAGAATTCGTCAACTGCTGTAGCTTTTTCTGCACAGTGCAGGCTCACACTTCTACCCCAACAAGACATCAGAGTGATCGTGGCAGGATCACTAAACCTCCACACTCTACAGAAAGTAAGCAGCTGGACTTTAATGCATTGTGGCTCCTTTTCAGAAAGTAAATTTGCTCATTGCTCACAGGGGTTCTAATGTGTTCAGTGTGGCAGATCAAGCCAGTGTCTTCTCTCTGCTTCACGATGATGTCAACTGATGATGTCTCTAATTTCACATAAGAAACAACTATTTTGGCTTTTGTGAGATACAGCTTATGACAAATAATATTACTCGCTGCACATTTCCGTTGATGGTCTTACATCATTTAATAATCTTTCGGTCACTTATTAGGTGTCCTTTCAATAGACAGAGTAAAAAAGGAGCCATGTGTTTTTTTTTCTTTGTTTTTATATTTTGCTTGTGAAATACAAGGTCAAATACACTAGGTTATATAGCTGCTATAATAACTATGTTTGCAACATCAACAAAATCATATATAACCAAGTGCTTGTGGCAAAATGTCCTATGCCTAATTTAGTTTAGTGTATGTGCCTAGACACAGATTGTGTCATCACTTTGAAAAGGCAACTGAGATTCTTATGAAATTATACTTATAGAAAAGTTATAATTATCCTCAACTCTCTGAACATGTTTTACAAGATGGTCTTGGGAGTGTTATATGAAGTCTCTTAAATCAGAAATCTTAATTGTTAATTGCTCTGATTCGTATGTAATGTTGTAATTTAAAATATTTTAAGTGCAGCAAATCACTTGAAAGAAAGAGGGTGTGGAAAGCGATACAACTCACAACACAAAGTTTGAGTGGGGAAAAAAGTACTTCTTGTATTTTGCCCAGATAAACTTCAAGGCTTTGGAGTTGGTGATAATGGCAGCCATCAAGTTGAGCCCAAACAGCCCTGTGTTCCTGCATGAGGAAAGACCCACAAGACATGTGAGCACTGTGAAAGAATGCTACTCACAAATAAACCCTGTAAAGCATTTAATAAAAGCCAAGTAGTATAATAATAAGAATGAAAGCATATAATAATAGAGAATAAATGTGCATATAGTATGTCTACTTTCTTGAGATTAATCTTGAATCTGGTTACAATAAAATTATAATACTAATAATAATACTACTACTAAAATAATAATAATATAGACTGCTTAGTAAACTGTTATATTGAGATTCTGAGTTTTAGTCATAAGGTTAAGAGGAAGGTTGTGTCTGCAATTTCTGCATTTAACTTTGGGTACATAAAGTAGGCCAGCATTTACCAACCTAACATACTGTAGCATATGTAGATAAATATTTGGTAAAAATAAGCACATACTAAACAATCATGTACAGTAAACTTGATCAGGTCTGTTGAAATTCCAAATCATGTTAAAAACAAACACTCTTAACCTACATATCTCTCCATATATCCATATATCCACATACTGCATATCCGAGACTCAGTCTTTATTTTTGTTGTGTTATGCCTGCAGATAATTCTGGAGATTAGAAAGGATGAAGATTACAAAATTCCCATCTGGATTATAATCGGAAGCACTCTGGGAGGCCTACAGCTTTTGGCTCTGCTGGTACTAGCTCTCTGGAAGGCATGTTATCCTGATTCATTATTATACAGCATCTATTTTATTGTATATACACACTCAGTTACCAGTTTTATTAGTTACTCTGGTATCTACACTAATCACTTAATGGCTTTTTTCAACAGGCAATCCTACATATACAGTACAATTGATGACTGTAACCCATCTGTTGCTTTGCAGTTAGTCAGTCCCCCTCTACCCTGTCTATCAGTGAACAAGGACCAAAATAGAAACTGGTAACCAAATATTACTTGGATGTTGGACTATTCTCACCACAGCAGTGACATGGTAGTGTGTGTTACACAGGTATGGGTTTAGCAAGTGCAGCAGCATTGTTGGGGGTTTTAGACGCCTCAATGTCAGTGCAGTGACATGCACATGGAAAAGATAAAAACTATAGTCTGTACACCTTGGTGTACACCTATAAGGTGCAGCAATAGTGAAGATTTGTCTAATAACAAGGCAAGTAAAATACACAGTACTTAAAAAAAACCCAATCATAGCCAGACACACTCATACCAGTGCAACATTAATGTCAGTCACTGATGTGCTGAAAATGTTCACCAGTCAAATAAAATCTAGTCAGCAGTGGTCCCATAGTGGCCCCATTCCACTGAAGGACAGGGTACAAGATGGCTGACAAATTATTCATAGCAACAGAAAGTTAACTGTGTACAAAATGACCAATATGTTTGATCCAACTGATTAAAAAAGCCAGTAATATAAGCCTCCACAATGGTATTCGATTTATTCATTTTCAATATACCTTTGACTCATATAATCAAATATGGTGTCGTACCAACTCTGCTTGAATATGGTTGGTCAGTAGGTGTGCATTTTTTTCATGTAACAGCAAAGGTAGCAAGGAACAATTAATATTAATGCACTCGTTCTAATACATTATTGTTTCTACAGTAACAGCTCATACACAGGGACTTACATGGCAGAAGCTCCACATAATCTAACACTAATAATAAATGGATTTGTTGTGTAAACTGAATTGTTGTTGTTTAACAAAGTTATTCTTATATTCATTGATGTGGGGAAGTTTTTTGTCAGGAGACATTAAGATGTATGGAAGGAGCCTTGGTTGTAAGCACTCTCAGTCTTGGTTATTCTTTCCATTTTCATGATAAAACGACATGCTGTGCCTGTGTGTTTGTATGAGAGAGGGAGAAGGAGGCTGGTGAGGGAATGACTGTTTATCACAGCTATAACATAGGTGGCAACAGGAACTAACTTGTCTCTGGGATGTTCCACAACATTAAATCTAACTATAAAGCATTAAAATGCATGATGTGTTGTCTGTTAATAAACTTGCTGTGGTATAAATGGACTAGCACACTACAGATCATGCTGTTATACAAAAATAATGCAAGTGGGGGGTGGGGGAGTGATGGGAAGGGGGCGGGGTTTAGTGGCACTCAGCTCTCACTTGGTGCCACGTTAATCAAGCTACCCGCCAACCCCACCACCCTACCCAGAGTGCGTTATTTTTGTATAACAGCAGGGTATGGAGTGTGTTATTCCTTACATCTTAGTCTTTGAAGTCAATCATAATGGATTTGTACGCATTAGGAAAAAAAAACTCACAATAAGTTCTGTTTGTCTGTAGCTGGGATTCTTTAACAGGGAGAGACAATGTGAAGAAGACGAGAAGACCACAGAGCAGCGGTAAAGCCACCATGTCCTCTTTCCTTCACAAGGCTGTAACTCAGGGATTCTCCAGGAGCATGGGTCCGTCTTCGCAGCACTCTGGCCATTTGACACGTCATGCACTGCTGAGCCCTCCCACTTTCTCACAGGACCAAAACGTTCTAATGCAGTAACGATGCAGATCTCTGACGAGTCGTAACTTATGACCAAAGTCTTAAACCTTGCAAGGCCTTGACTATACGAGACCTTTGATTTGTAGGCTATTTTAATATAAAGCTAAAAAGAAATGTGGGATTTGTAAATGTAATAAATGTACAGTACTAGATGAACGTACATACAAATGCTTAAACAGATCATTTAGAACACATTTTGCATTATAGTGATCATAGATAATCACTTAATAGTTGCAGTAGCATAAATTCATGTACACTTGTACATATAGACTTGAACTTCATTAATTGGTCACTGTTTTTATCAAGGAAAACCTTACCTCAAACCGTTGTATTATATTTTGTGTGTGTAATGTGTTTACCTGCTTTAACGGAGATGTTCCATTGCACCTTCACTTCAACTGAACTTCATTTTCTCCATGGACTCATCTTCTGTACTTCAGGCTGACATCTATCATCTAACCACCTAACAGAAGCAGATATTATACTTCCAAGTTCAGCATTTTTTTTTTTTTTTTTACATTTTACATTTAACAGTGGCTTTATGTGATACAGCACAAGATGATAAGGCAATGTTTAACATGCAAGAGCTATTCTACCTGTTGGGTAGAATAAAGGCCAACCGTGGGATAACTGTGTTGGGTTTTTTTGTTTGTTTGTTTGTTTGTTTGTTTTTGTTATTTTGAAATGGCTTCATCTTAAAGTTATCTGCCAGCCTAAAACCGAATTAAAAGACTATTTAATATATCTGAGTGAGAGCAATGTTGTACATTCTCCTGGAGTTAATAATAAGATGGACAGGGTGATAAATCTGGGGTCATAAATGTATACCTTGTTATACCTAATCATAAATCATAAAAAAATTGCATTGTTTTTTTATTTAGTATAAGCTATTTCACATAACAGATGTGAGATCCATCTTTTCTCACTGAGGACAACTGAGGAACTATTACAAAAGGTGCAAACATTCACTGATGCTCAAGAAGGCAACATGACACATGTAGAGCCGGGGGGGGGGGAAAAATTACATCTTTTAACAACATAATTTACACCAATCATCCTGTTCAAAAGTTTACATACCCTGACAGTATTAAGAATCAAGTGTATGTAAACACTTGAACTGGTTCATTTGTGTAAATTCAGTTATTATTGTGTCTTGTAGACTATATGTAAACATCTGCTATGTTAAATATCTTATTCAGGGCAGTACTAAATAAAAAACACAATGCAGTTATGATCCCTCTTATTGTTTTTTTTTTTTTTAATTATTAACATTTTGCAGATTCTGCAAGGCATATGTAAACTTATGACCCCAACTGTATGTTGAAGTTGACTGAGAAGATAAATGAATGGATAATTTAATAATTTGAACTTTGCTAGGACTGAAAATTAACTGTCTTGCCTCAGTTTACATCGTTATAGGGAATAAGTGTAGACAGGAACAATCAATGGCTTGCGATTAATATTTATTATTTATTACCATTGGTCTAATTTAGTTTACTTAAAAATCAAAGTATGTGTTTCATGTTAAAAACTAAAAGTCTTTCAAAGCATTTAACAAGCAGCTCATTAGACATCTTTTGTTATATATACTCAGAGGCCACATCACTGCATCTGCACTACTTAGTAGACTACATCTTTTCAGTACCATCTTAACTGAGATATTTAAATGCTTTTGTTGTACTCAGAAAGTCAGCTTACTGTGTCATGTGAGCACTTATTCTTTTACACCTAATCTGAAAAAGACCTACACCTATAACAACAAACAGGATTATACATGAAGTTTAAATTCAGTATTTTCCATACTGTAAGATGCAGGTGTTTGATTTGCAAGCCAAACTTTATATTTTTTCAAGATATGGTACCGATCTCATAGCCAGATATCGGCGGGGGAAAAAATCTAGCCGTTGTTTGGCAAAGCGCGTGTGGGGGATAGGTTGGCTGTAGGGAAATACATCAGACTAAAGAAGGAGAAGAAGTAAAAAGAAGTAAAAAAGGAAAAAGTAGCATATTGTGCTCTCTCTACTTTTAGTACTGATTGTTAGCTAAAATTTGACTCAGCGGATGTTGAATGGTAGCATTTATGTTTAAGCAAGCTATGCATGAAAGCCTACTGTTTAGTGTTAAACTTTATCTTAACCACTTGAAAAGCACACCAATTTTTCCGATACCACGATGGATTCGTTCCACTCGTGTAAAAATTGGTCTAATTCCACCTGATGTCGTGTAACCACTCTCTATACTTATGAGTATATGTATAAACATTACCATATGAATGGATGAAGTATATAAACAACACACGTTATTGTAATATAAGGTAGAATTAATAGAGTGGCTACCGAGAACATGAACCGAACTCATGAATGAATGACGTCTCGAATCAGACGGTGTAAAGCAGAGATGACAAAACATTTAATGTTGGCTTAATATTGATTCATTCGATTCAAAATAAAAGTACAACCTCATTACAATCACCAGTTCTCAAAGACATAAAGCAAAGACTCTGAACATTCAAAGTCAAGTTTGCAGACTTGTCTCGTCCTGGCACAGAGAGCCACATGCAAGATGCTTTCTCAGATTTTAATAAAAAGATCCAAGCACCATCCAGAACAAAGGCAGCATACGGTCATGGAGATATTAAATGACTCTACAGTGGCATGATCAAAGTTGAAGAATCAAAGAACTAAAAAAAAAGAAAGGTAAAGAACCTGTCACAGGCACGGCTTAGTGTATTTATTTATAAAAGAAATTCGTTTACAGCCTGACAAAGAAGGCTTAGATTTTAGTACATCATTCCTCTGCTAAAGATTCCTTACAAAATAGATCTTCTGACTATGTTTTAAATAATTTTTTTAATAAAATGTTAATAAAACAAAACTTAAACTAAATCATCCTAAGCAAAGTGCAGTCAGTAAAAAGCTGTTCTCTCAGGGGATTTGTCAGTCACGTAAAATGACAGTTTCAGTTCAGGTCCTTACCTATGGCCCCAAAAAAGCATAGATGAGTTATTTCAATACCATGCGGCACACCCCATGACTTTATATGAAGTGAGTGTAAATGATTGCCAGCCTAGAAAATGTGCATCATGTAAGTACATCATGTGTAATCTTTTTTGGAGGGGAAAAAAAAAATCAGGAAAAATCTTGGATCAGTCTAGACAAATTTGTACATCAGATGCATTAAGATCCATGTGACTAACACTTTTAACAAAGGGGAAAAGAGTTTTAAAAAACTTGATCAAGAATTCCCAGCACCATCAGATCAGCTAAAAACTTTAGGAACTGAAAGAAATATATAGATTAGTGAAACTCAACAAACTCCTCTAAGCTTTTAGGAATCTGGTCTCGGTAGAGGATGTGATGCTGTCGGACAGCCCGAGCAGCCAGGCACTTTAGACTCATTTTCATCTGCGTTTTCAGGAGGATCTCTGAGACACCCGTGGTGCTCTTCTCCAGCGGTGTCTTCTTCTGCTTGTTGGTCATGTCAGTGTGAGCTCCGGCCTCCACCAGACTGATGATGATGGCATGCAGGGTGAGGAAGTCACTGATGGGCCGATTGTACTGCACTATGAGGTGCAGAGGGCTGTTTCCTTCATTATCAACACAGTTCACCTGCGCACCACAGTCCAGCAGTATCTTAGTGACTTGTGCGTTGGGGAAGCTGCACACATCGTTCGTGTGGAAATCGTCCACTGGAGTGCTGGAGCTGGCGGCCAGGTGGAGCAGCGACGAGCCTTCTCGGGTGCGCGGGTCAAGGCGGATTAGATCGTAAATCTGCTTGTTAATGCGTGCGCGGTCCTCATCGTCGCACTGCGTCTTGGTGGAGATGCACACCAGGTAGAGAAATGTAAAAATGTTTGACTCGTAGTTGTCAGTGCAGGCTGGACGCTCAGCCTCAGAGGCCGTTTCCAAGCGTGCCATGCTGCGCCGGATCTCCAAGACACTGCAGCACAACACCTGCTCGACGTCAGCTGCCCGAACTGGCTCCTTCAGGTGCACCATCTGTGAAAAAACTTGTGCAAAGCGCAAGAGGTCCTTGTGCGTGTTACGGTTGCTTCCCTGGCGCAGGTGCAAGGCATGTAGCCACAGCTTAATGCACTGCTCAAACTCCATGTTGTCGGCATAGACGGCACCACGGTATATGATGGGATGCGAAACGTCTACGTTGTCCGATCCCAGGATGCGCTCACGGATCATCAGACCTTCCATGTGCAGAGCATCACGGTCCTGCCTGATGGCCTCCAGATCCTGAGGAGTCCTACACTCCATGCGACCGCCGTAAGCTTCAACGGGTGGCGGGAGCTCTTTGGCGATGACTCTTTCGGGGTCACGGTAGCGCTCCAGCATGGCCAGATACAAGTAATGGTATGTCTTGAGGATGTCATAATTCTCACGATCGTTAGCAAACGAAGCTCCGAGCAGCTCTAAAGCTTCGATACGGCTGCGAGGGTCACAGTCAGCATGGGAGAGAAGCAACTCGACAACGTCTGCCTTGCAGCTTTCTGCCGCCACTTTGAGTGGTGTCATGCCATGGCCGTTCACCACCATAGCTGCCTGACATCGCATCAACTCCTTCACGATTTCCAGGTGGCCAGCCTCGGCAGCGAAGTGCAGTGCCGTGGCGCCACAGTGGGCCTTCGCGTTTGGGTCGGCCTTCTGCTCTAGCAAAAAGCGCACCACGTCCGTGTGTCCCTTATAAGCAGCTATCATCAGACAGGTATTGTCGTACTTATTGGCGATGCTGATGTCGGCGTCATGCTCCACCAGGTAGCGCACAATGTCAAGCCGACCATCGAAGCACGCTGCCCTGAGAGGAGTGGAGTTGGTCAGGGTGGTGTGGTTCACGTTGGCGCTGTGAGATATGAGAAGCCGCACAACCTCGAAGTGTCCTGCACCTGCTGCACACCAAAGAGCCGTGGCTCCATCGATCACATACCTGGAAGAAGGTAAGGAACGAATACATAAATTCGGATTAATTCATCAGTAGCAACAGGAGAGCTGGGAAATCTGTGCATGTATTCATTATAGCGCTCAACATTATTCTTACCCATCAAACCTGACTGTCCCGGTCTGCTCAGTATCTACTCGGTAGTGGTCCAGAAGGAGACGGACCACTTTGTCATGGCCGTTTCTTGCTGCTATGATGAGAGGAGTCGAGCGTTGGCCAGCCAACTGTGTTATATAGTCTAATAGGTACGAAGTCTCAGAGGCAGAATGGTTGAGTAAAAGAGCAGCTAGGGTCAGGACTCTGCCTTCACTGGCCGCTTTATAAACGTAACCTGCCAACGACTCCATTCAAGCCGCCGGTTCTTCTTCCTTCTGCGTGAGTATCGCCCACAGGTCTGGCAAAGACGCCACCCGGCTCCCATTAAAAAGTCAGTCTGAGCTCACAAGCTCATGGGAAAGATCATCATGTGCTCGATCTGATCCATGGCTTCCTGATAACTCCTCATCAACCGACTCAATAATATGGTGACGTATTAACGTGTTGTTAACTAGTCTAGATGTCACCGTTGCTAACCAGTCAACAAGCCAGGTAATGTTCCACTCTGTCCACCAGACACTCTCAATGCAGTCAAAATATCCACCAGGTATACTGCTTTCCTCCGTTCAGACACCATGTAAGAATTTAGTTAGCTGCCTAGCTAACGTTAATTAACAACCAACTACTTGTTGTTAGCCAGCTAGCTACAACTGAGCCAACATAGGAAGCTGTATGTTTTATTTTTGACCCGAGTTCTCTGCGTATTCATTTATTACCAGTATCTTATTATGTTCATGAGTTTTCGCTATAAAGGAAACAGAACCGCAAATACAACAAGTGTATGTTTAACCTTTATAATAAATAGCCAAAACGCTAAGCTAGCAACTTCCGGAGCTGGCAGAAAAGCGTAAAGTGGTACCGGTGTTCACTTCCGGTTGCGAAAATCTTTCAAAACAAAAGTTCAAATAAACACAACGATAAAGCTCTGTCGTTTTGTAGGGCAATAATACAGCCATTTACGAACATATGAACACATATGTATCAGTATTATATAAAACTAGAGAAATTATCGTCCATATAGTCTTTTTTGTGCTTACTGAATGCTAAAATATCTGGGAGACATACATCCACTGAGCACTTTATTAGGAACACCTGTACACCTACTCATTCATGCAATTATCTAATCAGCCAATCTTGTGGCAGCAGTGCAGTGCATAAAATTATGCAGATATGGGTCAGCAGCTTCAGGTAATGTTCAGATCAAACAACAGAATGAGGAAGAAATGTGATCTCAGCGATTTTGACCATAGCATAATTGTTGGTGTCAGACAAGCTGGTTTGAGTATTGCAGAAACTGCTGATCTCCTGGGATTTTCACAAACAACAGTCTCTAGAGTTTACTCAGAATGGTGCAATAAAGAAATAACATCCAGTGAGCAGCAGATCTGTGGATAGAAACGTCTTGTTAATGAGAGAGGTCAATGGAGAATGGCCAGACTGGTTCAAGCTGATACAAAGGCTACAGTAAGATAACCACTCTGTACAATTGTGGTGAGCAGAAAAGCAACTCAGAATGCACAACACATCGAACCTTAAAGCGGATGGGCTACAACAGCAGAAGACCATGTCTTGTTCCACTTCTGTCAGCCAAGAACAGAAAGCTGAGGCTGCAGTGGGCACAGACTCAGCAAAACTGGACAGTTTTGGAAAAACATGGTCTGGTCTGATGAATCTCGATTTCTCCTGAGGCACACAGAGGACAGGGTCAGAATTTGGCACCAACAGCTGAATCCATGGACCCAACCTGCCTTGTGTCAACAGTCCAGGCTGGTGGAGGTGGTGTAATGGTGTGGGGAATGTTTTTTTCGCACACTTTGAGCTTGTTAATACCAATCAATCATCACTGAATGCCACAGGCTATTTGAGTATTATTGCTGATCATGTGCATCCCTTCATGGCCGCAATTCACCATCTTCTAATGGCTACTTCCAGCATGATAATGCACCATGTCACAAAGCAAAAGTCATCTCAAACTCATGAACATGACAATGAGCTCAGTGTTCTTCATCGGCCTGCCCAGCCACCGGATCTGAACCTCATAGAACACCTTTGGGATGTGGTAGAATGAGAGATTCTCAGCATGAAAGTCCACCTGAAAAATCTACAGGAATTGTTTGATGCACTCACGTCAATATGGAGCAGAATCTCAAAGGAATGTTTCCAACATCTTGTGGAATCCATGCCACGAAGAATTGAGGCCGTTTTGAGAGCAAAGGGAGGCCCTACCCAGTTTTAGTATAGTGTTCCTAATTAAGTGCTCAGTGGGTGTGTTTTTATGCCTCCTCCACTAGGTGGTGGAGAGAAATCTCAAAAAAAGAGTGGTTGAATATAGGATTTTTATGGAATTATCATCGTAAACTGCAGATGAACTCCTAAGATTTTGGAATTGATCCACTGAGGGTTAAGATCACAGCAAGATCAAATGTTTAAAATAGTCTACATGTTTGGAGTGGAAGAACTCAAGTGTCCTGCACAGAGCCCTGACCTCAAACCCACTGAATACCTTTGGGATGAACTGGAACACAGACTGAACCCCAGACCTCCTCACCAACATCAGCGCCTGACCTCACTAATGCTCTTGTGGTTAAATGATCACAAATCCCCACAGCCTCGCTCCAACATCTAGTGGAAAGCCTTTCCAGAAGAGTCGAGCTTATTATAACAGCAAGTGGAGTGTATGTTTTTATTTTTATTATATTTTATTTTATTATATTATCTTATATCGTCTGTTACGTGCTGTGACGTTCTGTTCTGGGGTCAGTGAAGACCCCTACCTCACATGGACCTTCTCTGCAGCCCCAGACAAGTGTTTGTAGGGAGGAGGGTGCCATCTTTCTTTTGTTAATTCTTTTTCTCCTGTTTTTGGGTAAGGTAGGTAGTTAAGGAAGTGCTATTGCCTTTTTGTTATTTTTATTTTTCCCTGTGTTAGGTAAGTTAGATTTAAAATTGAGTAAGATTTTGTTTGTTATTTTGGCTATGACCCCTCCTTAAGTCTTTTTGTTTTGTTTCTGCTATTCCTTTATGTAATAAATCAAATTTGAAGTGGCTCTTTTAGTGGTTAGCAGGGTTCTTTAGGGCTGGGATGAGAGGCTCCGTGTGGACTTTCCTTCCATTTTGTTGTGTATTCCTTAATTCCCCTAGATTAATTACAAAATGGAACCGTAATACATCACATCTTTGTCACATTAATCTCACATATCATAAACACATTTCTGCTGCAGAACTGCTGCTCACTGGACATTTTGTTGGTGTTGTTTTTCTCACCATTCTGTGAAAAACTCTAAAGACTATTGTGTATGGAAATCCTCAGAGATTAGGTGTTTCTGAAATACTTAAACCAGCCTGTCTGGCCCCAACAACATTGCCAAGAAATGTCAAAGTCACTGAGATCACATACTATATTCCCCCATCCTGACATTTAATGTGAACGTTGTCTGAAGCTCTTGACATGTACCTGCATGACTTTATGCACTGTGCTGCTGCCAAATGATTGGCTGATTAATAGCATGAATGAGCAGATGTACATGTATTCCTGTTAAAGTGGCTGCTAAGTGTATATTTCTAATGTAACACTCACACTTCCTTTACCAAAGCTGCATTATTACAATATGAATAAGGTTCATGGTTTCACACAATTGGAGAATCCATGGGGATTGATTGTGGTAAGAGCTTTAAAATCATACTAGAAGGTTTTATGGGTTGAACCAGTCAAAAGACGTATAAAGAGCTTCTAAGTCTTATGAAGTGCTTGGAATGTAATAGCATCAACATACCAGGTGAAAGGAAAACATGACTCGAATATGTCACGCTGTTATTAATGCTAAAGCTCTGCATTACATAAACAAAGAGCTACACTGAAAACAATATGAGAGGACTTTTCGAGCTAGCGCATACGTGTCTTTTTTTTTTTTTTTTTTTTTTTTGGTGTTACCCAACTTGATGCTTTATCCAAAATAAGTTCTAGTAAACTGTTTTGCAGGTCAAAATCTCAGTAAAGGTAAAGGCCAGTATATTTTCACTGCTGAATAAAATGTCAGCATTCTGAATTTACACGATGGAGCTATGTTTGGACAAAGTGAAGTTGTTATCCTCAAACAAGTAATAAGTAGGCGAATAGTCATATGCCAGATGTCATTCTTTGAGAATGACAGTGAGTTTGGAGGAAATAGCCTGAAAAGTATTAGCTTATTGATCAGGGTCTCTTGTTCATATTGGTCTTTTTTCTTTTTTTTTTTTTTTAATTGGAAAGCTACCTTTAAAACTCTACTCACTGGGAAGCAAAGCTTATGACAGCATTTTAACAGGTTTCAAGGTAGAGAAAGGAAATCGGAGGTAGTGTGTGTGTGTAAAACGGGTGTTACTGAGGTGCTTTAAGCAGTTAATGATCGAAAATGATGTATAAATGACTGCTGACCTTTCCTTCTCCTGCAATGTCTTTGAGCCATGGGCTCCAGATGGTACAACACCTCCTGCATTTGATCGGATCATGATATACACTTTTAATATCATGATCTGATATTAAAAATATTCATTTTTCAGAAAAATATTAAACGTTTCAAATACATCAGCTGATCCAAGCCTGAAAGTGCCATGTGTACATCCTCTAACATCCTGTCACAAAGTCATCATTGATCATAATGAGTCTTGAGCAAAAAAATTTACCATAGCCCTACATTCTAGTTACCAAAGGAAAGCAACTTGGCAAAGTCAGGACAGAGTTCAAGCATAATGCCGACTAGTTGAAGGACAAGATTTTCCACCAAAATGTTTATCTGTTTAGTAGCGACATAAGTCTTTTAAATTATGCAAGCAGTAATTATCCACTTGATATTGAGTGCACACATAATTCTTCTTGTCACTTATAAACACTCTCAAGGTCGGAAGTTTGTACTATCCTCATCTCTTTCAGCAAGCTTTCCCCGATACGTGATAGCATGTGGATCCCTGAGCAGACATGTGGCACAGCTCTTGCTGTGGAAATTTAAACACGTATTATCCCAACAAGGCAACAAAACATCTGATTGACATTGATAACCTGGATATACTCCATTATCATTTCATCTGTTATTAATGTAGTCAAAGCTAAATGAGACAGATAACTGGGTTTAGAACTAAACAAAGCTAACCATAATGTTGTAATCTGAAAAAAAAAACATTAAATAAAATATTGTATTTTGATGCAAAAAAAAAAGAAAAGAAAAACCTGGCTTTTATGATTATTTGAATTTCTTGGTTGGTACTTTTTGCATATCTATTGATTACAAGTTTGCCATAGAAACATCAGCTGGCAACATTCTCAAAGGCACAAGGACAGCCGGTGTGCAGTATCTGGAACAGTACTTGAACATTGGGTTCATAAGCGGACATCGATGATCAGGGAAAGCACAGTATCAAGCCTATTCATATTTTGAGACTTTTCTTTCTTGTAAATGGAATTCTGCACTATGGTGATGAACTAGTGTCACATCCATGGATAAAGAGGTTACTGACGATGAATAAATGAATATTTCTGCACTTACTGAAGAAATAATGTGTGTGTGTGTGTGTGTGTGTGTGTGTGTGTGTGTGTGTGTGTGTGTGTGTGTGTGTGTGTGTGTGTGTAAAAACAACAGTATAATCACCTCAATTATCACCATGATTTATAGAAACAGACAACCAACAACTCTTCACATGCTTGGAGATCCAGGTGTGAGTGTAAGTACTAGATGGAGGGAATGAGGCAGGAAACAAAATCACCCTTTTGTTTGGTTGAACAAAGACAGATCATTTGAACACTTTTATTTCACCTTTTTCAGGGTTATTACATACACAAGCAAATCTGAAGACAAACCCGAAGCCTAATAGGGAGCACACTACTAATAAAGCACTAAATCTTATAATAGGCATTATATATATGTCAACATGCTAGTAATCATGGTAGTAAAATAATACTTCTAATACACCCATAGACACACACACAGACACAGTAACACTTTTACTGATAAGTACCTGTCAGTAAGCCAGTTGGTCAAATCATTCACCAAGCGTGGGATCTTTTGGGGATTGAACACTTGTAGGAGGTGTGTCTGGGAAGGTGAGAATCAGGATTGTGAATGTTTGTAAAATGTCAGAAGAAATATTGTAGTGCCTGAATTTTCCAAAACGTGTAAGATTCTAGACTAGTTTAGGGTAAAAAAAAATTCAGTTGAACCATTTAGTAGCTTAGATTTGTATGGTATTATGCATTGTTTTGATGTATCTGCTAACAATAATCCAAAGTCCATGGATCACGTTCTTTAATCTTTACTCCCATTCATACCTTAATTCATCATCCGAACTGTAGCCATCCCTCACACAAAGGTTCTCCGCTGTTATGTTTTCCCTAGGTATATAGTGTATGTCTGTTTAAACAATAAAACCTACCGTGTCAATGTGCACTCTAGCATTCAGTCCATTAAAACCACAGCTCTGTGGAAAATGTTAATTAGATGGAATAACAATTTTGCGAAAGCCTTTAGTAACCACGATTTAATCGAGTTTATGAAAAAACCAAACATTGCTTTGATAAGATAAGACTTTATTACTCACATAACAATCAGAAGCCTGGTCAGAGTGTGTACATTCATTTCCTTTGGGGCAAAACCATCAGATTATTAAGAACATGCACACTTTTATGACACAAGTCTTTCAAGGCAGAAGCTTAAAGACTGGAGAACATATTTCACAGACAGAAGATAAATTAAGGACTTTAGGTCTATTTAAATCATAAACACAAGGACACTAATTCATGCTACTTTTCTTAGGACATTTACACAACACTGACTATAATTGTTCGCCATATTTAGTTAGTAAACCTTTCCTCCAATACAAATTGAATGTAAACGATGCCTGGGAGCTCAAGCATGGGTTTATTAACATTTCACTGTGCAACAAAACATTTCACTGTACAACAAAACAGGTACGTGTGTGTGTACACCACTGGGAAAACTGTACAGGATATACATATTTAGTATTTTCACATAACAGCCAAAAAACAAGCTTTGAGATGTATTGTAAAGCAGCAGTAAGCCTTTTATACAAGTCAGTGTGGACACCAGTGCGCAGTGCGCGCGAGTTACTTTGAGAAAGACTTTATGCGTTTTTGCGTTCATTTACAGCCTGTGTGTGTGTGTGTGTGTGTGTGTGTGTGTGTGTGTGTGTGTGTGTGTGTGTGTGTGTGTGTGTGTGTGCGTGCTAACTGGCTGTATGAGCTTCTTCTCTGGAATAGCAGATCTAATTAAAATATTGTAAGTGTTATCTCAGTACTTTAACACTACATGTTTGCGTGCACACAGGACGCAGGAGCCAAACTGTAGGATTGGAATTTCGATCCTTGTGCCTGATTTTTGACTTTATAGCGAGCCATGAGCTGTAGGGATGGTGTCGCACTGAGCATTAAACACAGACAGTCTGTACTGCTCGCTTTCTACTACATTGAGTGGAATCACTGCCTGGCTGTCCTCGCGCTCTCCTTTTACGCTCCCCGAGAACGGGCGAATCTGGCAGCTGTTCGACATCGACGGAGAGGAAATCCTCCAGAACAAGTCTTTAAGTATTTTCCTGAACTCCCTTCTCGTGAGGCAGTACAAGACCGGATTTAAGCAACTGTTGGCGTGCGCCAGGCAAGCCGTCAATGGGAAAATGTACGTTTGGACCATGTAGTACGTTTGGTCAAAGTGCACGACGTCCAGCTTTACCAGGACGCCCCAGAGCGTCACGACTTGGTTTGGCATCCAGCAGATGAAAAACGAGAGCACGACGACCGTCACCGAACGAGTGACCCTGGATTTCCGTCTGGGAAGGTTGTTGTTCATGCTGTGGAGGCTCAGGAAGCGCAGCAGGAGCACGTAGCACACACACACGATCAGCATGGGGAAAACGAAGCCGATCAAAACTCTCTGCAGGTGGTACAGCCCGAGCCAGTGGTTGCCGCCGGGAAAACTCATCAAGCACAGGGTTTCCCCGTACACCTTCTTCTGCGTGGAGAAGATGATGGTGGGTGTTGTGGCGATCGTGGCGAGGAGCCAGAGCAGCACGCTCGCCCAGCGGCCCGAGCAGACACAGTGCCGACTGCGGTCCTTCAGCGCCGACACCACGGCCCAGTAGCGCGTGATGCTCATGGCCGTGAGGAAGAACACGCTCGCGTACATGTTCATCACCGTGATCGTGAGCACCACCTTGCACATGATGTGGCCGAACGGCCAGCTGAAATCGCGTGCAGTGTCCACGGCCCAGAAGGGCAAGACCAGCACGAACTGGAAGTCGGTAACCGCCAGGTTCAGGATGAACAGGTTGATCGTGGACGACCTCCTTCCATGCCGCGACCTCATGAGGAAAAAAACCAGCACGTTGCCCACCAGACCCACGGCGCACACAAACGAGTACACGAGCGAGATCAAGAAGCGCAGCGCCAGCGAGCCACTCGCAGACCCGAAGTTCTCCGGTCCGGAAAAGTTGGAGAAGCTCACGTTCACAGAGTCTGCCATCGTCTCCACCCGCGCCAGTCTATGAACAAGTGGCATATCACCATAAAAACTGGAAACAAAAAGGAAGAAAACGGAAAAAGCGTGAAGACGACGGTTCGGTTATCGTGGAAAACGCATCTGCGTATCGCACACCTGCTTCTCTGTCGTGTCCCTCAGCGGCTGCATATTTCAGTCTACAGGTTCCCCTGCTGTCAGGTTGGTTTTATGTTGGACAGTCGCTGGAGATTCGGGTCTCTCTCATGCGCGGCTACTGCTTTATTGCGCGCGACCCCCTAACGCGCGCGCGCGCCTGCGAAAAGCAGCAATCGGTCAAAAATCATTCGGCTCACGCGCGACACTTAAGCAGCAGCAGTGGTTGGAGGAAAAACATTTCCTTTTATTGCAGTTTTCATGTCCTGTGTGTGAGCAGAGCACTGCCTTTCTTATAACCCAGAAGATGTACTTCGACCCTTACTGATTGAGGCGACCCAACAAAGAAACCGCCCACTGTTTAATCATTGATTTCTTCCCCACTTGTTTCTATTTCAATTACTATTCTGAAGACCAAAATAGGGCAGAAAATATTCCTCCTATCAGTCCTGCAACCCAGTGGTTCTCAAAATGGGATCCTTGAGGGTCCACAATGTTTTATTTTTGTTATTGTTGTTGACCTTATGTGTTCTGTTGGAGAAAAGTTCAGGAATAAACCGCTGTATGGCTCCAATAAATATCCAGAATACTATTGTACAAAGTTAAATAATAAGCCTAATATAGAAATAGATGAATTATGTTCATAAAATAAATATGTGCTAAATGGGTCTGTTGGATTTATTTTAAATGGGTGCCTGGTTTCTGTAACTGACTGAACACTTATCTTAACTTTTCAGAGGTGATGTACACCATTTAAGCACATTACCATTTAGACTGTAAAACCAAAACTTCTAACAACCGAGCAAAATAGCGTACGGATCTCATTTTTCATTTCATTTATATAATCAATGCTACATATTTGTAGGCAGCTTATATAAATGAAGTGAAATTTTAATTAGCAAATAATATTTTATATTATAATATATCTCCTCAACATATGCATTTTGGGAAAAATATTTTTGTAATACATGGATATGTCAAAATGAAATAAAGAACATGACTTCACAAAATACTAGATTTCAAGATACAGATACAGTACTAAGTGCAAAAAAAAAAAACTTATAATATACACAGATGTGATTACCTGCAGTCGAATCATAGCTGTGCTGATGTTAATAACAAAACAGTATTCTTGCTTGTGCGACATTGCTTAATTGTATCATAATTCTTTAAAAAAAACATTGCTGGCTATAGGGCAAGCACAGCAAGTAAAAGCAAAACAGTGAAAAAGATAATAGAAGCTTCATTCTGCCTGCATCAAGAACATTTTTTTTTTGAAGTGCATAGTTCTTTATCTTAATCTTTGCACAATCTAGTTTAGAGTTCAATATAACAGCTCCTCTGAATGGCAAGAGAGTTTGAACATAACCATGCATGTAGATCTGATTTACCTATCAGATCCTAACAATCTCAGTCAGCACTGTGTCTGACTAATTCTCAGCCAGCACCGTGTCAGGGGTATTGGGTCAAACCCGGCAGCAAAGTATGCATAAATCATATGCTAGCTCATGTACTATAGGTCCTCTATAATCATTGCAGGGCCAGGGTCCCCTGTTTTTTTTTAACTTGTGAAAAAGAAACAAGATGAGGTAAAGTGAAGGTACAAAGGTACCCCAAGGCCAGAGCGTCCTTTACACATTCTTCCACTGCTTTGGTTTCATCAAGTGACAGAGGGTAAATCTGAGTATGGGGGTATAAGGATCTGGGTAGAAGGTCGATTGGACAGTCTCAAGGGTGGTCACAGGGTAACTCAGAGACATTTCCAAACCTCTGTGAAGTCACAATGTGGAGTGGGAAGTTTTATCCTCTTTATCAGTCTTTGGGATCTCCATGAGAGAGAGAGACAGAGAGAGAGAGAGAGAGAGAGAGAGAGAGAGAGAGAGAGAGAGAATGGCCAGCTAGGGAATACACAGAACTATGGGGTTATAAAGGGACTTGGTGATCAGGAATGTAATACAGGTAGTACTGAGAAGTCTGGTGTGTATGGTTTGGGGGCAGGTGCTCATCATTGGTATTCATTGCCCAAGCGTTCATCATCTAGATCATGAATGCTAAAGGACTGTTTAACAAGGAGGATATGGAATTTAATTAGCTTGCCTACTTCCTCATCTGTAGAGTTATCAGCTGTCCCAGAATCTACACTTGACTTTGAGCACTATGACAAACAGGCTGGTGAAGTACATTTTTTAAAGAGATGGGCAACCTGGTCAAAGGTATTTTGGGGACAATATTGATACTAATGTCCTTTTTCTACAAAGTACAAGCAGAGATACTCTTGCCACCTACTTATTTTCCTTTCCACTGATAAGTTTGCACAAGCTCTGTTGCCTCACTCTCTAATTTCCAGTCTATCTCCACTAGTTTGGGGTTATTGATTTTGGGGACTTTTTTGGTCCTTAGCAGACGACTAGTTTATATGGGCAGCTAAATTAATTTATTTTAGGGACATTTGCAATCTAATTCAGTTTGTTACCTGTCCTTCAAATGGTGGCAGTCCAATCAAATGTTGTTCCAGTGAGTAGTGATATTACTAAAGTAATTTTGTGCATGTCCCAGGAGTAGAGTGATTAGGAGCTGGTGAACAGGAGAGAGCACCAAATGAAGAAACCTATGTGTTCACCCAGGGCCGGCTGTACTTTTCCGGTAGGGTTATGTGAGGCTTGGTTACACTGATTTCTGGGTAACTTGCTTGTACTTGGTTACTCATGTTTGCCTTGACAGACGTGGATTAACTCCTCCAAGGAGATGAAAATTTACTGTAATTGAGCTCCCACGCATATGCCTTGAGAGGCAACGGCAGGTCATATCTCCTGAATCTCTGTTAGATCCATATGAAGTCTTCTGTAATGAACCAGACTGAGGAGGTAGGTTAGGATCCATTTGCAGGGAATTTTGGATTTATTAACAAAACCAAAACATAGCCCAATAATCAAAACTGTAGAACAGATAAGGGTCAAAACATGATCAGGCATGAAATATCCAAACCAAAGGATGATCCAAGAGGTATACAGGCAACGGGTCAGACCTTACACAAGAATATTGGCAAGACTTTGTAATAAACTTGTGAGCTTAAATACATGAACAGGAAGTTGAGGGGTAACGTACTTTTCTGGTATTACACTGGTGCATCATAGCCCTTTCTTAGAAATCGTACACAATCGTAAATAAAAACTGATGCGTAGAATTGCAGGGACTAAATCACTTTCAGTTCGAAACCTCTTCAAAATATTGTTGCAGCCAATAAGGCTCTTCATCTAAGTGCAAAGCTCAGACATTATATGTGAATAAAAATAAAAGATAGGATTATTAGGATATAAAATAATAATAAAAAATGCAGAACAAAATACCTAAGGCTTACCTCAACGTTATTTTAAAATGAAGCTGCTTGCTAACCTATGAATGCACCTCTGTGAGTTTCATCCTAAGGCAATTTTTCCTGTGTTGCTGTTTTCTCTAACTCACACCCACCTAAACGGAAGAAAGGAAAAATAGGTATGGGCGTGTATGTGTTACGAGTTCAGAGTTATTGTCTGCCACTGGTGGAGTTTATTGTATTTGCTGAACTGCACAGTCATTATCCTTGCAGAACAACCAGGGCAAAAGGAGGACCATATACTATATACTACTATACTACTAAGACAATGTGTTGTTCTTTTATAGCAGGAGATCCTTTTGTTTGGTCAATACCATAGGAATTTTGCATGAAACAAGCAGTGATTATCAACCCTGGATGACTGATTACCTTCTCCGGCACAAGTCTGTCATTTTACTCACTTATATGCTCTAAAAAATCTCTTTCTATCTCATGCTACTATTTAGTCTTCTAAATAACTCCTTTGGTAAGTGAAAACCCTGATATACAAATACTACACACACACACACACGCGCACACACGCACACACACACACACACACACTTCTTAATCCCTCCTTTCTCAGACAGAAGGAGACAGTGCTTATTCCTGTGTCATCATTGCATCTCGTTTCCCACGGAAAATAGATTAATGCACTAATATGACAACAATCAGGATTATTAGCGCTCACCCAACCTCCTGTTTACATACACAGAGAGCAGATGAATGCTATTTTAATTCAATTTTGTTATGCTCTCAGTCTAAGCATCAGTGGGTGATTGGAAACACAGGAGTGTTGGCACTGAGTTTTATTTTGACTAATGCACAATAACAAGTGCAAGTCCAGCAACCGTAATTCATTTTGTGATGTTCTCCCTATCAAACATGTGTCACTGAACAAACCGTATAAAGAGCTTTGTACACTAAACTGCTGTTGAATACTCTTCTTTTTGTACACTTGGCACATTCTGTCCTCACAAAATCAATATTTTTTAACATCATTCATTATTTCACCCAAAGTTATCAGATTTATAAGTCCCTCTTCAAGAGCCGCAAATTTAGAAAACCTCTTTTTATATAATTTCAAATCTGTAGTCATGCAGCTTTATCGAACCTGGAGGGGAATACTAGTAACTCCACCATATGATTACAGTACGTATGGATCTAAATTTGTCCAAGTGTGGCTATTGAGAACGTGACCAATTATACACCACCTAGGGGCCCTCTCCCATAAGCACACGCACATAGCACAGTAGAAATTTGTTTATCTATAGAGCACTCAGGAGTCTGCTTGTTGATGTCTGTCTCATTTATTCACTTAGTTACCCTCTTTGCTTTCTTTCTAATGGACTTGAATAGGGTATCCAGAGATCTTTTCCACTGGTTTTGCAGGAGCTGTTGTCTTTAGTTAAGCTGGTAATGAAAACTTCCACTAGCTTCCACTGATGGAACATGAGATACTGTATACTGAAGACAAACATTTGCAGACACCTCTACTGAGAAATGAAACTAACTGTCAGTAACAGCAGATCATTAAATGCATTGTGCAGACTGCAGCACTGCTTAAATGCTTTTCCTCTACAAATTGTGTCTCAGACGAATTTAGAAGATTGTTATGTCGAACTCTAAACTAGATTGTTTTGTCTCCTGGTTTGGTGTGAGTGTGAAACCACAACGAATCACAAAGTAATTGTTGTAATATTAGAATATAAGTTGTAATAGTCTGTGATTGAAATGTCGTCCATTCTAAGTATACTGTATATTCAGTATAAATGTTCATCATTGGTACAGTCAGGTCCGGAAGTATTTGGACAATAGAGTTTTTGTGATTTTGCCTTTATACACCACCACAATGGATTTGAAATAAAACAATCAAGATGTGATGGAAGTGTA
>CM074953.1:18030467-18041291 GCA_037577455.1 Pangasius macronema | reverse complement strand
ACTTTTAAAGGCTATGGTCTTAAACTTTTGATCAGCTGATGACCAGCCTGTTTGAGTTTAAATGCAGTTTTCAATAATAAATAATCTTAAATCAATTTAAGACCATACAATTTCAAATTTAAGATAAGGACCCATGGGCAACCTACTAAATTCCTTGCACTTTTACACTGGGGTACACTTACTGTCTTCTTCGGTTGAATGTGTTCCCTCAGTAATGTAAATTTCGAGCTGTGAACAGATAAACACAACAGGAAAACAATAAGTGTACAAAATGCAGGCTGTTAAAAAAAAAAAGAGAGAGCTCAAGTTCTGGATGGACAATCCAATTCTGCACATGTTTATTAATCATTTCTATTCCATCTCATTAACAACACACAGCATGAAGCTATTACAGTAATATCATTACAGAACATTAAATACTACATGAATCATATGAGCACCTGGAAATACCAAATGCAGTAAATGGAAATAGGCTAGCAACACTTGCTGTATTGCGATAACACAAATGTAAAGCTTTGAATCTGAATTAGTCTTTACCTTGTGCTTAAAAGGAAGGCATCGCTGTAGTTTCACTTGTAAGCAGAGACCTGCAACACAAATCATTGTGAAGAACCTAAACTGTTAATCTTGTCTGTCTGAAATAGAGTAGTAGTTCAGCAGTTAAGGTTATATGACCCATGGTGAAACGCTAGAAATGTAAATCCCAGGGATAAAGAGCTAAAAAGCCACAGGTGAGTGCTTTAGCTAGGCTCTGTTGTACTAATAGCCCACTGCATTCCTACTAGTGCCAATAAGTCAATGAAGTTTAATATCATTCAATCTATAAATCTGCCCGATCCTAGTTGAGGGTTACTCAAGAACCTACTCAAGGACCTAACAGTAGTCTCTGGCAGTCCTGGGACATGAACATAATCTTTGCTGAAGCTTAAAAGAGAACGAGAGCGCACTAGTCACATGATCTTTTTTTTGTTTGTTTTGTTTTTTTGTGTGTGAAAACAGCCTGCAGCCGTTGCCAAAACAGGCATGGTCTGCATTTGTGAAGTGCCCGATACCTCTGGATTGCTATGAGCAACACATGCTACATTAAAACAGTTAAAAAAAAAGCTCTTCAGAAGCTTCAGTAGCGATCTTCAGTGATCAAGAAACGTACCATGGAATTTGCATACTAGCATAAGTTATTGTTTCCTGTTCTGGACACCGTATTGGTAATACCATGATGAAATGATCTGGATAATAGACACCTATGTAAGGGCACTCTCTCTCTCTTTTAACTCTATGGTCCAGACTTAAATTCGTAACTCTCGCAACTACACACCTTTCCTCTTAGATTCAGGGTGTATACTGAATAAATCATAAGTGACTGAACAATATCTTTTGAGTGCTAAAAAGTAAAATCACTACTGGGTTAAAACAGCCAGCCAGCCAAAAGCCTTATACCAGTGCAACAGCTTTCTCACAACTTTCCTCTAAGTTTCTTCCCACCTCTCAAAAACATGCTGGTAGGTGGACTGGTTACTCTAAATTGCCCCATTTGGATAATGAGTGCGTGAATGTGAGTGGTACACTGTGATCCCATCCAAGGGGGTATTCAACAATGTGATTTAATAAAATCCAGCCCAGACAGGACAGTCCATGCTCCAACTGGGACCTATAACCACTGGTTCAAGTCTGGCTGATCGTTGTATTAAATTAATTCAGTTGTATTACATGGTCTCCGACTTTTGGCCATGACTGTAAGTGTGCTTTTGTTACGCAGTGAATGTCAGGCTTTGGTTGTGTTGTTGGACGGCTGTGTGAATGTCAATCAATGTCAAGTCTAATCAATGCGGTTTGTAAAAATCAGCTATGAAAATGTCTGTCATGTCATCAAACTGACAAAAGCACTTACACACGCTGTACAGATGAGTTCATAAATGCTTGAAAATTAGTAAAAATTGGAAATTTGCCAGTCAAACAGAGCTTACTGAATTCTTCTGTGATTATTTCTGCACTGATGTAAGAGTGAACATTTATCAGTGGAGTAACGTTGATCTCAGGTGATAATACCAGAGAGAGTTCTGTAGCAATGTTAGCTGACTGAAGTGCTACAACTAAACATTTTTAAATAAACATTTTATGAACGAATAATCTATAGATTAAACAATTATTAAAATAAATCATTAGTTGCAGCGCTACATGCAATGCCAATTTGAAAGCCTGCCTGTTCTCTCTTACTGAAGAATGCTCAAGCATTACAGGAGAGTGGATAAGGCTCTGTGCTAATGACTGGAATGTTATGAGTTCAGGTCCCAAAACTGCCAAAGAGTCACTGTGGGAAATTACAGCGATGTGCTTCACTCAGATAACAGATTCCAGCCGTTAACTGAACATTTCGAAATAGAAAAGTGGGTGGATAGTCACACCGGTCTCTTGTCACACCGTGACATCCCCTCTTGGACTATTATTACTCCTACTCATCATCCCCTAGGTCTTGAACTTCCACACATTTTTCAGTGACCACGTCCAGCTCTTCCAGAGTATTGGGTTTCTCTGGATCCCGAATGGTGCGAATAACATCTAAAAGAAAAATACACTAATGCAATAACTGAAGATATATCAACTGCACAGCTGTATCAATGAGATGTATATATACACACACACACACATGACATCGCACTGTATTAGCAGTTTTCAAAGTAGCCAAAGTAAAATAAACAAACTTTAACAGTGAAAACTCCACACTTCCTGATTAGTTAGGGAACTGTTCAGCAGCTAGGCACTGTTTCTCTGTTAGCTGGTTAACCCTCCTGCACCACTTACCGTACACTTCTAGAGCTTTCTCCTCCATTTTTTTGGACCTCCGTACATTATTTTCGCTAGAAAGTCTGGAGAGCTGAAAAATCTTATTTACAACGCTAAAAACTATCTCCATTTTCTAAACGGCTCCATAATCGCGCTCCGTGACTTTGACACTACTGAGTCTTCGACGTGAACTGACCCGACGACCTCATCAGGGTTTAGACGAGGGACACGGGACCTATCCACGTGAAGTATCCGATTGACATAGTGGTTTAAACGCGCTCTGTACAAGACTAGATGTCTAACAGGGAGCGATTTGGGATAGGAGCCTAAACAGTTTTCACACCCGTAACTTTCACTTCCGTATTTATATAAGGCTCGAGTAGATGATGTCCGACTCGGAGACTGCAATTAAAAAAAGAAAACATAAAAATGATATTTGTTACATACTATTTAGTAAATATTTAACAGATATCAAAAATATATAATTATAATATTCCTCTTAACGAACTTGTCTCTTCAATGCGACGCGCTTTATTCAATCTGTTATCTGCTACTCTTGTCTAGTTTTCCCCAAAGCCTTAACGCTAGCTGTTGTTTTATTGGCTAAATGGTAGCACGTGACCAGACATGGCACGTGACTGTCAGCTGCGTTATATTTGTTTCGACTAAGAATGTTTTCTTCCCGTTTACTAAGACCTGAGGAATGTCAGCTTTCTGGGTTCCTCTACAAGTAGAAAAACGCAGGAGTTATTATTTTTGTATACCTTATTGCGCAGTCTAGGCAGTGTCAGGTTTCTGAGATACATGTTGCATTGTGTAGTTCTGTTATAAAACGCTATAAAGCACCATGAAAAGCAGGCACGAGGCGCGTGTACACAGTGCGTTAGAAGTAGCTCTTGTAGCTGACAGTGGCCTGTGTGCGGATGTCGAGCACACTGTTAAAGCCGGAATGGCCGCTGGCTGTTCACTGCTCTGCTGTCTGAATGTGGACGGCAGACTGATGCTCAGTGATGTTTCTGAAGCTGCTGGTCCGGTGCATGTGCTTGAGGACTCCTGCACAGAGTGAGTTTACTGTCGTTTCACAAAAAACACTGTCCTTTCCCTTCATACTGGTGCTTCCTCTTCCTAGTCTTTTCACCCATTCACCCATTCATTCATTCATTTAATCATTCACCGTCTATCTATCTAACTATTTGTCTGTCTTTCTGTTTCTCTATCTACCTAACTGTTTGTCTCTGTCTGTGTCTGTCTATCTGTCTGTCTGTCTGTCTGTCTGTCTATCTGTATATCTATTTGTCTGTCTGTCTATCTATCTATCTATCTATCTATCTATCTATCTATCTGTCTAACTATTTGTCTCTGTCTGTCTGTCTATCTATCTATCTGTCTATTTTTTCTGTCTATTTCTCTGTCTGTCTGTCTCGCTGTCTGTCTTCAATCTGTCTTCTTCTGCTTCCTCTTCCTAGTCTTTTCACCCATTCACCCATTCATTCATTCATTTAATCATTCACCCTCTATCTGTCTGTCTGTCTATCTATCTAACTATTTGTCTGTCTTTCTGTTTCTCTATCTACCTAACTGTTTGTCTCTGCATGTGTCTGTCTGTCTGTCTGTTTCTCTATCTATCTATCTATCTATCTATCTATCTATCTATCTATCTATCTATCTATCTAACTATTTGTCTCTGTCTGTCTGTCTAACTATCTGTCTATTTTTTCTGTCTATTTCTCTGTCTGTCTGTATGTCTACCTATCTCTCTGTGTCTCTGTCTGTCTGTCTTCAGTAAGGACTTTGTCCTGGTCTGGGTCACTGTGGATCCAGAGTACAGGGTGTCTCACAAATTGAACATCATAGGACACAACTGAAACACTGAAAAGTGTAATAAAGCATTTATTTACATTTATTTACTTGCTCTTTGTACGTTATCTTTGAGTCAGATCATTTTTGATTCATTCTTCCTTGCTCAGACACATATATATACAAAATATTCATTAACTCTTTGATGCTGGACTTATGGGATACCATGTATATCCCGGGAACAGTGGAAACCAGAGAAGCTGGAACAAACCCCCATGGACACGGACAAAAAAGCGCAGACAGTTTACACAGGCCATAACGCAAGCTCAGGATTGAACACTACCTGCTTCACCACTGTGAAAAGAGTCACCCTCTTTTGCTCTTCTACACTCCATAAATCTCTGGTGCTTTTTGTTTTTTTCTAACTGAATCCTCAGCAATGTTTGCCGTGAACGTTATATATATTTTTTTTTTTTCTTTCTCTTGTTTGATAGCTTTCTCTGGAAGGTGTCCACTGAGCAAAACAAAGTGGACAAGCCCAGACTCCTGACTATAAGACCAGCCTGTGATCTTAGACTTCATGAGATTCATTCAGAAAGGCAGCTGACGTCAGTGTCCGAGTGTACTACAGACCGACTCCTGCAGCTTGTCAATAAGGACTTAAGTGAGTGTTAAAACATGTCATATATTTTTAACTTTGTGCTATAATGGATTTTTTTTATTTGGTAACTACTTACAGAAGGCTATGGACCTACTGCTTAGATCCAGTTTTAAAGTGTTAGTCTTGAGGAAGGACTTGGTTTACTGCAATTACAATTGTAAATCATTAAGTTACGAAAACATTTCTGCCTATCCAACGTTCTCAGTAGTCATATCATACTGTTAAATAATCATGCCTATTATATGATTGTTCCTGGAATAGTATTTAAATTTATCTGCTTCAACCAATCACCATAAACGGAGTCCCTGTTACAGATGGGAGTAAGCTGGCCTCTATGAAACTGCTGTCATTCATGGACAGCCTCTGTTACTTCCTGCTGAATGGATGTGTCCTGGTACATCTTCGGTGGCAGGAAGGCTCTGCTGAGCCAGAGCTGCTGTCTTCCTGTGTCCTCAGCCTGCCTTCTGAAACTGAGGAAATATTCACTGACTACCAGCTCTGCAAAGGCATTCTGTTCATGTTAACATGCCATGGATTCATACGTATCCTTTTTATTCACTGACACGTTGAGCAGATGTCAAACTGTTTTCTGTTCGTGTGAAACATTGCAAGTCTGCTGAGGAAGTTTTTCAAGACACAGTAGGTAGCATCACAGCTCCAGGTTTACATTATATATGAGGTTTCACATGTTCTCCCAATGTCTGCATTGGTTTCTTCGAAAAAGCATGCCATAGGAGGACTGGTTATGCTAAATTGTGTGTGTGTGTGTGTGTGTGTGTGTGTGTGTGTGTGTGTGTGTGTGTGTGTGTGTGTGCGTGCATGGGAACCCTGTTATTTGGTAAATCTACCATAAGAGATTTGTATGAACTATACAGTAACTGACTAACTTAACTTTTGTACGCTATATGGCTGAAAGTTTGTGGACCATCACAGCCATACGTGGGCTTTCCCCAACAATTGAAGCACACAATTGCCTAGAATGTCTTTTGCATGCTGTAGAATTTAAGAATCTCTTTCACTGGAACGAAAACCTGTTCCTGCACGGCAATGCCCCTGAGCAAAAAGTGAGCTCCGTGAAGGCATGGTTTGCCAAGGTTGGTCTGGAAGAACTCAAGTGTCATGCACAGAGCTCTGACCTCAACCCCACTGAGCACCTTTGGGATGAATTGGAGCACCGATTGCACCCCAGACCTCCTCACCAACATCAGTGCCTGATATCACTAATCTAGTGGAAAGCCTTCCCAGAAGAGTAGAGGTTATTATAGCAGCAAAGGCAGAATGAAATGTTGAACAAACACATGGTTTTGATTGGTCATGTTCCACTTACTTTTGCCCTTATAGCATACAATTAGTACACTATAGGACCACCACTGCTGAGATTTTTTGAGTCATGAACCGTTCTCACCACAGCATTGACATGGTAGTGACATGTTGCACTGGTACAAGTGTACAGCCCCTTTGCTGAGATTAACATGAAGGCATCCACTCAACAGCAATCCTGTGGACAGACCACTACTAGATGATCAGCAACATAAATGGCAAGGAGAAAGGACTTGTAGTCTGTAAATGTAAACCTACAATGACGGGTATTTCTAGTAAAGTGGCCAATAAGTGTGCAATGTTTAAAGTGTGTCACTGCTGGCTTGATACACATGAACCAGCGCCATACACACTACCATGTCAGTGCCTCTGCTGTGCTCAGAATGTTGACCACTCAAGCAATATCTGCTCCTATGGTTGTCCCGTTTAAATGGTAGATGGGGCCAGACTCATTGTGCATAGAAGCAGCTGGGTTACCATCACTAATTACAAAGTGACATAGTGTTTATTGTAGGCTTTGCTGATAAAATGGCCAGAATTGTAGGTACTTGGACAAGTTTTAAGCCTGGATTATACTCACCTTTAACTATGTGTACATGTACACAAGATGGCTGTTGTGCCTATCCTGCAGTCATTTGCTACTTGTCCATGTGGTGCAATACCAGCGTAAACAGTGGACTATAGCACCATGTGACGCTGTGTCCACACCTGACTAGCGCTGGTGTATCAGATTGCATACTCATGTACTGAGCTAGCTGATTTTTCTATTACGTTTACTGTTTGAATTTTAAAAAAAACTCTCACATACCTACTGAAATGTCTGTTTTGGATACCAGCCTTCTGGATTTTCTAGATTAGTAAATACTTTTGAATGTAAGGTCAGAGTTTTCGATTCATGACAGCAATCACGATTTTTCAATTGGGCCTTTCCTTAACTGTGTATGTCAGATGCCTTTGACAGTGCAGATGGGAAGCACCTTGCTACATTGGATCTCCCTTCTTACTACATATCAGGACAGAGAGATGCAGAGCCTGTGGAATCTCTCTCTTCCTTCTGCCTTCTCCACATTTCACAAGACCTCAGCACAGCTGTGGCTGCCACCAGACAAAACCAAGCACTGGCAGTTGATCTCAATGATTATTTCAGGTGTGTTCAGTAGTCAGTAACATAATGCTTGCTTGTCTTCCATGTCATTTCCCCAAATGCTACAGGGAAATTATTTTATGCTGTTTATATTGGCATACAGTGTAAAACTGCTCTTGCTAGACATTTTTGATAATGATATGAATGTGTAAATGTACTTATTGTGCATTCAATCCCTTCATTATGATTTTTTGGGGGGCTTTTTACAGGATTCACATACATCACTTGCACTGTCAGCAGGACTCCACACCTCTTCCTCTCATACCCACAAAACCTTGTGATCAGGACAGCATTGTCAACTCAGCTTACAGTCAGTCTGTACTGGGTACCCACTTCCAAACCGATCAGTAAGGCTGTATATACCGTTTCCTTTTGCTTTCTTTCTTTAAAATTCTGTATTCAGTGTGTGCTATCAGATCTGGTATTAAGTGCCACTTTAATATCATAATTATGTGTTGGTTCTGATCTGCTCGCATCTACAGGGGAAGATCATTCAGTGCTAGACACCCAGTGTTACTATTCTTTCCAGTGCTCTTTTGAGACACAACTGAATATATATCTTTTCTATATATGTAGAAATTACCTCTTTGCATTTGATCAACATGGTAGACCTTAGTCCATAACCACTCAGTCACTGTGTAATTATAGCCTTACATCTTAACCCTTTGTGTACAGCTCATGGGAGGCAAGGCTGGCATCGCTCTATAAGCAAGCGAAAGCTCCAGTTTCTCCAGCTCTACGACTGCCATGGTACAAAGACCTCCCTCGCTCTGAGTGCCGTCAAGCAGCGGCCACCGCCAAACTCAGTCAGTCCACTCTGTCACCAGGGGGTGCTGTGATGTCTTTCACTCTGCCTGAACGGACCACACCGAGCCTGTTGATCGTCTCCGAATTTTCAGCAGTGCTTAGCTTTACCTCGCCTGGTAACAGCAGCACAACACTGGCCTACTGGGACCTGGAGACTCAGAATGTTACATATCATTACATTGATGTGCCAGCCTTGCCTGTTTGCTGGTCAGAACAGGAACACCTCTCTCTGATTCTGAAAGGTGAAACATGAACGTCACCTTTTTACACATACATGTCAGATAAATGCTCTTTTGTCATGAAGCACTGCCCTGACTGCTGCCTGTGATTCATTCTAATCCCTTTTGTTTGCACTTTTATTGGCACTTCCTAAGCAGAATGAAATGACTGTAGTTTTGTGATGTGAGGTGTCTGTGTGTGTTTGTTTCAGCATCAGGCATGACCTTGGTGCTGTTCACGGTTTCTCAGGAGGAGCTGCTAAACAGATTGATGGTGTTTGGAAGTGCTGGGGTGGTGGACTCACTGTGCCATCTTAATGCTTGGGGACGCTGTTCAATGCCCATCCATTCCCTGCAGGTGCACATAAGCACCTCATTTATAATCACGGAAACTGAAAAAATTTGAAAGACAATTTATAAATTTATTATAGGCTGTAATTTTACAGATGTATATTATATTATATTATATATGTTTTTGATAATGAATACAAGTCCATGACATGGATACAGTTTCCCTAAATTTTAGTTGTAATAAAAACCAAAGTTTTATTGTATAATAGTGTTATAGTATAAACAAATAATTTCTTGTGCCCTTAGGCAGGACTAAAGAATCGGCAGCTGGACATGGTGGATTTCTTCCTGAAGAGTAAAGAGAACATTCTCTGCCCACCCACTAGCTACAGTCTGCCTGAGCAGTCATCCACCGCAACACAGATGCAGCTGAAAAGTAAGCCTTTGTGGTCTTTTATTGTAATTTTTCTTGAAAATTAACTTTTTTTTGCATCCAGTTTATGAAACTTACACTTCTGATTCTCTCCAAATGCTAGCTTATATTTTTGAGCTTCTACAGTATCCAGACTGCAGTTCAGCACTTTCATATTTAAAGGTTAAAAGTCACCAATTACAAAAATTTCTAAAACGTTGTAATTTCCAATGCTTCCAAACACAGCATGTGGTAATTACTTATAGAAATAACTGTGCTACAATTTTGGAAGTACCCGATTGTATTACAATTGTGTGTTCTGACACCTCTCTATCATAGCCAGCATGAACTCTTTCAGCTACAGTTTGTGCTACAGTAGGTCTTCTGTGGGATCAGATCGGACCAGACAGTCCTAGCCTTCACCGGTTCACCGGTTGTCCTTCCTACCACTTTTGGTAGGTCCTAACCACTGCATACCAGGAACACCTCAGAAGACCTGCAGTTTTGGAGATGCTCTGACCCAGTCATCTAGCCTTCACAATTTGGCCCTTAGAGCCTTACACTTGCCCATTTTTCCTGCTTCCAACACATCCACTTCGAGACCTGCCTGTTCACTTACAGCCTAATATATCCCATCTCTTGACAGGTTCCATTGTAACGAGATCATCAGTGTTATTCACTTCACCTGTCAGTGGTTTTAATGTTATTGCTCATTGGTGTGTGTGTGTATGTACTGTACCCAGGTGGTCATGGACACCAAGCACATTATGCAGGGAAACAACTTATTTTATTCCTTCAACGCAAAGTGTTTTGCTGACTGTCAACCAGAATGTGCTAATGCGCCTTCCCCGATGCCATGTTGGGAAAAGCAGGACGTGTTATAGGAAGTCACACAGAGCACTAGGGAGTATACGGCACATTGCAGATTGAGACATACCTTATCAGTCATGTATTTATAACGTAGAACACAGGAACTTTACACATAGATTTAAACATAGATTTGTTTGCTATATGTAAAGTTAAAAATTCTACATAGATTTTCTATAATATTGCGTTATGCGTTATTCGTTCACTCATTGATCTTCATTAACAACTTTATCCTGGTAAGTGTCCTGGAGATTATAAATGGTACTTGAACAGTGAAATTTGTTCTGACAGCCCTAAATATGTACTACTGAGTGTGAGTCATGAGCAGCTTTAATAGGAAAGAGCATGGTAATTACTCACATGATTAAGCATACAAACCTAATCATAATATACCACAGATGATTTGATTAGACGGGCTGTATGTTGAGGTGTGGTGGGGGTAGAAGTGTGTGTGTGTGTTTGTTAAATGAGAGAGGAATGAAGAAAGCTGTGTACTCGGATGACTGACTGCGTAGGCATAGATGGT